>JAKWJA010000149.1:0-86377 GCA_027704765.1 Solanum habrochaites
CCCGTTTCGGCTAGGCGTGTTAACCACCTGTACTTCCTCGATCCCTTCTCACTCCTTTGTCTTGTTTCTTCTGCTTCTGTGGTTTATCTATTCAGGGCCAGATGCCTCAGTGTTTTCTACACCAACACCGTCCGGTTCCGGGTTGACTAAATGCAGCTACTATGCGCCCCGCATGGATACCTCATTGGAACTAGGCACTTTTCCTATTCGACCACAGGGCCCTATAATGACATAATCTTACATGAATTGTCGAGTAAGTTCTTGCAATTGTAAACCTCCAGTCTTCAAGGTTGCCGAATCTGAGGATTCCTCTGGTACGATTTTCTGGTTGAACTGATCATGACTACTGACAACTATACAACCAATGGTAAGTAGAACGTTTGGGTTGAGTTGTCAAGGGACTGCCAAAATGTGGTCGGTCCACATTTGAGCGTCAACCAACAGAGCACCACCTATGACTTGGGCCAATCTTCTGTAGCTGTTTAGGGAGAAGTATATCCCCCCTTTAATTTTGGGAAGTAAAAGAGATAGTTCTTGAGCCTAGACAAGTAGGATGTCGTTCTGGCATTAGGCTAAGTTTTCGTGCATTATCAAGGTATTCCCACCCACTTTGGTTTCAGTCCACACGAGCGGATTCGCCTTTTGTGAAGGGGTGAGGCAGCATGCTATGTTCCAGCTTACAGGTAGCGGCTGAGCGGCAAATCCTTTCAAGAAGTGTTAGACTTCGTGATAGAAGTGGAAGGAGCGAACCAGATACTTCACCATTGGCCATCGACATCAAAAGGTTTCGAAAGGGAGAGTGAGGTTTAATGGTTCTTACTCTAGAGGATAGGGTCAGGAGGTTACTCAGTCTGCCAAATTCCGTCTTCATCTACAGACTGTCTTGGGTTCCACCTCAGTCCCGACAACACTTCTCTGAGAGACTATGCTTGAAAGCCATGGAGTGTATGGGATGTGGGGCGACTGGACCTATTAGAAGAAAGGGTCCAAAACAAAGTTATAGACCCCCCAATAGCTAGAAGGTAAGTTGTCAGGTAAAGGCCGTTATTCGGAGAACGCGTTGGCCGCGGTAATGGTGGTCACCAAAACGGTCCGAGGTAACGCAAACTGAGCCACTACATATCACAAATGTTAGAGGCGAGAACGGGAAACAAGTGATTCGGGCCATTGTTACGCTTTCCCTGGACGTTTGAAAGGCGGAGCATCAGATGTTGTTATCACAACAGGTAATCTTTCTGTTGGTACTCATGGCTTCTGTATTATTTTATCCTGCTCCAAATTTTCACAATATTTCTTCCTCATTTGCTACTGGTCCTTAATTTTTACATTGTTGAATTCTGACATTCCTATTCGTTTTCTACTACCGTTGGGTGATCTGTCCGTAGTTGAAAATGTGTAAGGTCTTTGGGGGGTCGTGTGACTTTTGTGGGTATCAATACTCTTAGACTGGTTATCTTAGAATGTTGATTTTGCTGTAATTCTGGGTATGACTTTTTTGGCTTCTCGTTTCTCCAAATTTTGCAATCTTGGATTGTCATGCTAAACATGTGACGTTAGCCAAGCTTGGGACAGATCCGTTAGTTTGGGGCAGGGTGACTACACTTCCAATCTGGTTCGTATCGTCTCCTTTCTCGTGCTAGAGAATGTTAGTGAGGTTTGTTTTAGAATTTCTTGCAACCTCCAGATGATACTACCCAAGTAGCCTCAATTGAGTCGGTTCAATAGTCCGCGAACTTTTTAGATGTGGTTTCCTGGTAGAACCTTCCTGGTAATGCCACCGATAGAATATTGACTGCTGCATCGATCTTGAACCAAGTACTCCACCCCATTTCTATACCCGAAGAAACCGTATATAATTGGCTCCCCTGAGTTAAGGGATTAAGCTCAACTTCAAGATTTGGAGCAAAGCTTCATTAACCAAGTGCAATCCCCTTGGGGTGCTTTGTTTGTTTGTGACCCCGAAGCAAGAGGGGAGTCTTCGGATGTGCAGAGCTACCGTCACTAAATAAAGGTAACTGTAAGACATCAGTATCCTCTTCCTTTCCTCGCATTGATGATGTGTTTCGATCATGTACAAGGTGCTTGTCTCTTCTTCAAAAATCGACTTTGAGGTCTGGTTATCATCAACTGAAATACGGGCAAGCAGATGTGCCAAAGACTGCTTTTCAAACCGTATGGGCATATGAATTCTTGTATGGCCTTGGACGACGAATGCCCCTAGCGGCTTTTCATGAGCTGATGAACGGGATTTTTAAAACCGATCTAGATCTCTTTGTGACATAGTTTATTGAGTATTACTGATATCTCCAAGAGTAAGAAGGAAATGAGAGCCCTTTGAGAATTGGTGTTGGAAATGTTGAGGGATAAAAAGCTTTATGCCATCACATTTTCCAGTGTGAGTTGTTGGCTAGATTCAGGTCCTCTTGGGGCAACGTGGTTTTCCTAATGATGGAGTGTATGGGATCCTTCTCAAGATCGCAGTAGTGAAGATTGGGTTAATACCTACTAATGTGTCATTACAAACAGAAATAAGAAGCTTTGTTTGTTTAGGCAGTTACTACATCGGATTTGTCAGGTATTCTCATTCTATCGCTTCCCAATTGGCGAACGTGACTAAGGAGAATGGTTTCATTTGTGTGGTCGGATGAATTTAAGGAAAGCTTTCAAAATCTCAAGACCTTGCTGACTATTACCCGCACCATCCTTACCTTGTCCAAGTAGATGGTAAACTTCATTTTTATTGTGATGCATCCTATTCTGGTTTGGGTTTCCGTGCTACGCAAGCAAAAAATGTAATTGCTTATGCCTTCAAGTCAAGTAAGAGGTGCATGAACTTATTATCCTACACGATTTGAGTTGGCTGCGGTGGTGTTTTGCATTAAGCAATGGAAACACTATCTATATCGGGGTTAAGTTGTTGATCTATACGGATCTCGTAGCCTACTACTATGTCTTTACTTACTCAGAGAGATGTTGAATTTGAGACAGATGAGGTGATGGAATTACTTAAGGATTAATGATGTTACATCTTGTATCATCCAGAAAGGCTTAATGTTGTGGCAGACGATTAAGTAGAAAAGGAGGGGCATGTGTAGTTTTCTGACTTACAATTTCTATACGCCATTGGCTAGAGAGTTCAGAGCTATGGCTACGGACTTTATGAGGTGAGACATAAATGAGAAGGAGGATTGTTTGTCATTGGAGGGGATGCTTCTTTTCTGACAGATCAAGGGGTAAAACATTTTGATGACGAGAAACTAAGCAATCCGAGATCAGGTGTGCAGGAGAGGCAAAAGAAGCAATAATGGATGAGGAAGTGGTTTTGAAATTAAGGGACGGGTAGGTGTACCCCGTGTTGAGATTTGATCCCCACTGATTCTTAACAGAGGCTCATATTCTGGATATTCTATCATACATCCTGGGCACCAAGATGTACCGTGACTACGGAAACATTTTTGGTGGAGTAGAATTGAAGCTCGACACTTTGTGGAGTTTTGATTCCAACTGTCCACATTGTCAACAAGTAAATTATGGCCACCGAGACGCCTGATGAACACTTCAGAGAAATGGCCCAATTCCTTAAGGAAATGGGAGCGATTGTCACTTGCTTCTGGTTGGTCTTTTCCAAAGACTTGGGCCAGTTTTTGGACTCTATTTGGTATGTTGCCAGATTAACTAAAAGGTCTGTCAATATTTTCGTGTTCCGTTAAGGGACTACAATGTCAGAGAGTTTAGCCAGACTCTACATCTCAGAAATTGTTCGGTTGCATGGAGTGTCCACTTTCCCCATCATATCAGGATAGCGGGTATGCGTTTGACTTCTAGGTTTGAGACATTGCAAACGCGGAATGAGGTACTAGGAGTTGGACCTTAGTACTGCATTCACCCTCAGAACCGATGGGGAGAGTCTGAACGAATGATTCATGTATTGGGAATATATGCTTCGATCATATTTGATTAGAATTAAGGTGGTCATTGGGATCCTTCTTATCCGTTAATCTATTCACCCATTCTTGATATATGGCTCCCTTTTGAAGCGTTGTATTGGAGGAGAGTGTAGGTCTCCCAATTGGTTCGTTTTATGCCATTTGATGTAGACTGGCGGGGGGGGGGGGGGGGTACGGGACCTTTGATGGATTCTTTAGAAAAGAGTGAACCGTATTCAAGAAAAAACGCTTTTAGCTGCTCAAAGTAGGCAAAAGGCGTAATGTATAATTTGAAAGGTTAAGGGACTTGAGTTCACGAGGGTGAGCAAGTCTTGCTGAACGTTCTCTCCCATGAAAGGGGTGATGCGGGTTTGTTAAAAAGAGTTAACTAAGCCGAGGTATATTGGTCATTTGAAGTTACTAAGCAGTAGGGGAGTGGGCTTATGAATTAGCCTGCCTCAGGGCTGTCAGGATTGCCCTCCGGTATCTTTGTGTCTATGCTGAAAATACCATGGGAATGGCAACTACAGTCACTCGTTGGGATTCAGTTCTACTTGAATGAACTTATCTTAATGAGAGGAGCCGTTTGCCATTTTAGATAGAGAAAGGTCCGCAATTGATGTCAAGGGAGATTGCATCCATTAAGGTGCAATGGGGAAAATCGACCAGTGAAGAATCCACTTGGGAGAACGAGGCTGATGATGCAAGAAAGATACCCACACCTGTTTACGAGATTCAGGTAACGTTTCCTTTTCACTCTTGTTGTTTTTCCTCTCGTGGAAATCTTCGAGGCGAACAATGGGTAATTGTATCTATTGTAACCGACCTGTTATCTTTTGAGCAAACATATTTTATTTCTGGAGAAAACGGCTGAGACACGATCCCACGAGGACCGTCATGGGCACGACGTACCGTCGAGGGAGTCTCTTCCAAAACACTAAGAGGAAGATTTGTGTGCTGAGATCGACTCTCTGAACGTCACGACAAGAATGGCAAGGACGGACCGTCGCAGGCACGACGGCCCGTCACAGACTTTTTACTAAAATCAAGTCTCTGTTCGTGTGGACGGACAGCAGGACGGACCGTTGCAGTTCAACAGGCCCGTCACGAGCTGCGAATCCCAGGGCTGGTGTCGGATTGTTGTTAATTAATGTAGGGGTGTTTGGACTATTTTTCTGCTTTAATTATAAAGTGGTGGGTAATGTAAATAAGTCAATTACTTGGGGGTTAAATAGTTAACCTTAAGTTAATTAGTGGGTTGTTATTGCCATCTTTTATACTTAATTATATGCTAATTAGGGTAAAAGAAAGAGGTTTGACTAGAAAAAAAAAAAGAGCAGAAAGAGAGTGAGAACGAGTAGAAGAGAGAGAGAATTGAAGAGATAGCAAGGATTTAGGGAAGATATCTTGTTGAATCGCAATTCTTTCGTTGGAGTAGGTTATGGTTTTTATACTATTCGTATAAAAGCTTAATAGCGCATGTGTGTTTGGGTTGTCTTGTAACGTCTTATATATGTGTTTAATTGTATGCTTGTATTAATGTGATTATACAATTGTGAAAAAATAAGTATGATAAAGCTAAGATGATCCCAAATCTTTTTTTTTTTCTGGGAAAAACGCCGTTGTTAGTGATGATGCCTTGGTTATAAACGAAAGGCTGATGAACTAAGTAATGGGGAAGATATGCCGTGGTATAAAACAGATTGAGGAATTACCAGAATAATTAGTGTAATGATTTCACGAATCGACACGTAAATTAGGGATCGGGTGTCACGAACCACCACCTAGATTAAGGGGATCGTGTGTCATGAACCGCACTTATAATTAGGATCGGTGTCATGACCGATACGTAAATTAGGGGATCATAGTATACGTACCGCACATAGTCGGGTGAGGGGAGCGGAGTGTCACGTACCGACAAAAGAGGAATAAAGATATGATCTTAAAATATTGTTTAATATACCTCAATCTAATGAACCTAATCCCAAATGAGTATGGTATTGAGCTTGAGTCTCATGTTTGACCTTGGGCGGTAGTGTATAAATGATTTAGAACTTGTTTGTTGGCTACATGCTGATATTATAGTTGATTTATGCATATTATCCTGATATATTTGGTTTTCTTTTGAGTTGCCGATGAATACCTACTCAGTACTCGTTTTCTGTACTGACCCCGTACTTGTCGTTTCTTTTCTTTGTTATATGTGGGATGCAGCAAACTACCGTCTCTTTCAACTCAACCACAACTCTAGCCAGTCCTTCATTACAACCGGATTTCAGGGTGAGCTAAACGCGTTCTACCTTAGCGGGACTGATCTTCTTCCTCATGTCTGATGCCTTGAAGTTCCGGCATTGACTAGCTTTTTTTTTTTTTGTTATTTAGCTACTTAGAATACTCTTAGTTTATAGCTTGATCATAGATGTTCTTGTGGTGATGACTCCAGATTTTGGGAAATATAGATTTGAATTTTCGAAGTTAGTGACTTGGTTTTTTTAAGGAGTTAAGTCTTCCCCCGGCCCAATTTGTACTTCTGTTGATATTATATTGAATGTCAGGGTTTTAGATTGGGGTTGGTTCGCATCACATGGAGGGTAGTTTGGGTGCCAATCGGCCCTTTTTGGGTCGTGACAGGTGTTGACTTTACGGAGGTTACAAAGGGCTTTGTTGTTTATGTGAAAATCTCATTTTTTTAGGGTGTGTTTCTTATGAAACATTGGAAAGTAATAGTCTATGCTTCTAATAAACTTAAGGTTAATGAGAGGAACTATCCAACTCATGATCTTGAGTTAGCATCCGTGGTATTCACATTGAAAATATAGAGGCATTACTTTTATAATGTTCATGTTGATGTGTATACCAACCATACAAGTCTCCAATATGTGTTTACTCAAAAAGAGTTGAATCTCTGAAAAACAAGGTGGTTGAAATTGTTAAAAGATTACGACTTGAGTGTTCTATATCACTCCAGCAAGGCCAATGTAGTTGTTGATTATCTAAGTTGTATTACCATGGGTAATGTGTCTAATATAGAGGAAGACTAGAAAGACCTAGTGAAAGATGTTCATAGGTTGTCTAGATTAGGGGTGAAGTTGGAAGATTCTATGAATGGTTAATTATGTTTAACCATAACTATGAGTCATCAATGCGGGTTGAGGTGAAGTCCAACAACACCTTGATAAACCACTGATGGAGTTCAATAAATCTGTTCTTGGTAAGCTTAATGGATCATTCTCCTTAGGGGGGGATAATATCTTTTGGTATCAAGGATGGTTGTGTATAACCAATGTAGATGGTTTGAGGGACCAGATTCTTGAAGAAGATCATGTGTCCCGCTACTCCATTCATCAATGTTTGACAAACATGTACCACGACCTTACAGAAGTGTTTTGGTGTGATTGTTTGAAAAAGCTCATAGAGGAATTTGTTGCTAAGTGTCTACTTCGTCAACACGTGAAAGCCGAACACCAAAAGCCGGGTGGTTTACAATAAGAAATCCAAGTTCCTACTTGGAAGTGGGAAGACATAAATATTAATTTTGTGGTAAGTTTGCTTCGGACACAAAAGCAATATGACTCTATGTGGGTTATAATAGATGGGCTTACAAAATACACTCATTTCATTCCCGTCATGTCAACCTATTTGGTGGAAGATTATGCAAGGATCGTAATAGATGAGATTGTATGTTACCATGATATTTCGTTATCCATCATATTTGATAGGTTTGCAGAATTATCATCTAGGTTGTGGAAGGCATTCCATGAATGGTTGGGTACCAAGGTGAAGTTAATCAGTTTTCATCCCCAAACGGATTGTCAAGCGGAGCGTACTATTAAAACCCTTGAGGACATGCTTACATCTTGCATAATTTATTTTAAGAGAATTTTGGATAAGGATTTGCCTTTGGTGGAGTTTTCTTACTGCAATAGCTACCACTCATCTATATCTATGGCTCTTTATAAAGCCTTGTATGGTACGAGATGTAGATCTTAAATTGGATGGTTTTAAGTGGGTGTGTCATCACTTTTGGGTCTCGATTTGATTTATAAGACTTTGGAGAAAGTTCATATCATAAGGAATCACTTGCAAACAACCTGTAGTGGCAAAAGTATTATGCCGATCACAGGAGAAGGGATTTAGAGTTTTAAGAAGGTGATAAGGTGTAGTTGAAAATTTAATCTATGAAAGGGGTGGTTAGCTATGGCAAGAAAGGGAAGTTGAATCCGTGTTATGTGGGCACCTATGAAATCATTCAAAGGGTTGGTAAGATTGCATATGAGTTGGAAATCCGTAGTGAATTATCTATTGTTCATCCGGTTTTCCATGTTTTTTATGATTAATATATGTATCGTTGATCCTGAGTTTATTCTTCTTATTGAGGATCTTCATGTGGAGGATAATGTCTCTTATGAGGGTGTTCCGGTTAAAATCCTTATAGTTAGTACTGAATTGAGGAATAAGAAGTGGGCTTCAATCCTATTTGATACTAAAGTTAAGCCATTTCCTCTTCATATTTAAAATATAAATAACAAGTGAGATTAATTTTAGTGAAGTTTAATAAATGTCATTTTTTTGTTTCATCCCAAGAGTTACCTTACAACAAGCGCAACATGCCTATTTAACTTAAAAATTATCAATTTTCCTCTTTGGATTGTTTTGAGTTATTTGTTCATTTTTGATAAGTTAATCTTTATGAAATTATATATAGCATGTTGGTAAGTAGAACTTTGGAAAAAATCGACTCATATATGATATGTTGACCACTTGTAGTTGTGAGAAGGATATGCTTCATAATGTAATGTTGAACTTTATGTGAGGTAGTTGATGTTTTTAATTGCCTAGTGTGAATGATACGATTGATGTTGTAGCTCATGTTGTATGTAATTTTGTTGTTAGGGCTTCTAGTTTTGAGCTGTTCCATCATGTCAAAAGTTTTTGGTGTCATTCGGGGTCGAATGTTACTAAGGGGGGAATATGTAACACTTAGAAACTATAAGACATGTTCTAGAGACTAACATAAGTGTCATGATATTTAGACACTATTTTATGGTCTATTTTTGTCACGACAAGAGTCTACACCCTACCTAGATCGGCTCATTGACCCTACGAGGTCGCAGAATCCCTACAACGTCATCGTTACATAATCTATATAATTTTTGCGAAAATTTAAACTGATTATTGCAGTAAACTTATACTTCCAATAATAGAAACCTCGTATTCGAATAATATCATCTACATAATTTCATAACTTCACCACATGGCATCTAGATCAAGATACCAATGAAGGAACTAGTTCATCAACTCTGCTTAATGTATATTAGTCAAAAATGCACCAATACAATGTCTGGAACACAAAAATGAGGTTAAATGCTTTGATTTTTTTTTTTTGGCTTACTTTTCCTGATTGAGTTTTTTTTATGTCAGTTATTCAAGAGTGAAACTTTATTTTCAGTTTTTTTACTCAGACAACCTGAAATGAGTGAGAGACATTAGAATGACAGGATTTAGATTAGGAGAGTTAGTAGATACTTAGTCCATCTAGACTGCTCATTTGTTTAATATTATTAATTTTCTATTAAAAGTATGATTTTCCGTTAATTCAATAGAAAATTATTTAAATTTAATTTAAGAAGTGCACTAAATAACATAAAGTCAATATCATGCTTTCCACCAGGCTCGCACCAGTGGTTGACAAGATTTTTCTCAAATGGTCAATTTAGCCCTCCCTATCCAATGTCCCTCCACCATATTATTAATTCATTATTAAATATTTAGCTAATTACAATACTACCCTTAGACGTAAAAGAACATTTTCCCCTAGACCCTCCAAACTTAAGATTATTACCCTTTTTATGTCCGGTTAATATTCATACGGGTAATCTTCTTATTCGGGTGCCCTACATGGATGGACCTTACCTTTCCTAGATCAACTAATTCAACAAGTTAGTTGGCTTGGCTTTTGCAGAGGTTCAGAGGTCTAGTTATATGCGCATCAATCCATGTGCATTGTGTTAATCTAGGCATTCTAGATAAGCTAACGTTACATAGCATAGTCACTTTTAGGGTTGTTACATTATCCCCTCCTTAGAAACATTCGTCCCCGAATGACACTACACATAGTATAAAAATAAAGAGATATCTTAACATAATTGAGACTTAACTCTTTGTGAAAATCAGTTTCAAACTTACTCAGGATAGTGCATACTACTCAACCTTATTTGAAGCTTCATATTTGGGTTCTCCCTTCTCAATCGCATTATCGTGAGTCACCTCAACAACAACAGCAACACAAAAATCATGTCCCAAACGCATAATAAAATAGCAACATGATATTCCAAAACATATTCATTTTAACTCACAATAATCAACCGATTATACATACTGATTTTTGAAGCTTACAACCAAAGTTACTATTTCACTGAAACAGTTTAGCTTTTCTTAAACAAAATCGCCTTGGGCGGAGTATACTAACAACTTAGTTGAACATCTTGTTGGCCTTAAATATTTAAAAATATATGGCTTTGTTGGATTGTCCCGCCCTGTTTCATTTATCCGATTCATATGGCATCTGTGAAACCTCACTACCTTTGTTTGATATCTATTTTATCATAACAATTATGAGAAGACGCAACCCTAAGATATTCAATGTTTTTTTGGTGAATATCAATTCACATAGTGGTAGTTAGTACACATCCTTGAAACCTACTAAGCCCTTCACATTAGTAGAATAGGACTCCTTCCTAAAAAACTAGTTCATCAAAGCATACAAACATAAATAAACACTATGTCCATAAGTCAGCACCAACATATGACTCGCAACATATGTAATTTCAATTTTAGTGCATAAAACCAACAAAAGAAAAACTAATTTAGGTTCGCACCTGGACAATCACTAGAGTGGTCTTCCTCCACACCCCCTAGACCTTGAGTGCGAAGAATTCGGTTGCCTCCTTGAGCCTCTTATTAATTCATTCGTCTGAAGTTTCTTCTCCTTCTTTTTTCTTCTACACACCTCTCTTATACAAACAATCTTTCACGGTCTGATACAACGCTTAACACGCGTAGTTAGAGCCCCAAATACACCCTCCTCCATGATGTTTTCCAAAAATCCTACCAAGGTGGGCCTCCTCTTGAAGTGTATATTTCACTGTTTTCTTAAATTGTGCCTCGCAATCTGTATTATAGCGACCTGGGATTGAGCTTCACTCTCCTTGGGGGATGAAGTCCATTCTAAAACCATGGGGTTATCCCTGATTTCAGTACTACCTTCATTGAAAAAATCTTCTCAAACTTTTGACGTTACGTGTTCCTGCCTAGTATGCTTCCTCTTCCCTACTGTACTCAACTTGTTGACATGTACCATAAGCCTGGAAATTCCCATTCTGGAATGCAGCATAGCTACCCTATACTCCTCCTTGATATTCTTAGCAATCTAATATCAAGTGTAAATGAAAGGATTCATCCTCATGAAGTCCCTCAAACTACTAGCCATTATGTTGTCAGGTGTGTTCTTCCTGGGAACACCTAGTTGCTCTGCCTAAGCTTTCATAGCCTGAGATTGGAAGGTGATTGCTTGGGACACTGTACCAGGTCTTTTTTTACTTCTCCATCTTTCAACCCTACTGGGTTAACACACATCTCGATTTCAGGTGCTGGGGCGTAAGCAGGAACTTGGTTGCCCCCAGCAGCTGCTTCTCCTCTTCCCCGAGAAGTGTTGCTCCTTGTATTCATTTTTTGAAAAAGTAGAATTGATGTTAGATACGCTCATAACACCAAGGAATCATACATTAGAGAAGGCACGATAAAATAAAAATAAGGCTATCATGACTTAGAAACTACTCAGTGCTGTTGATGTGAACTCATTGCCCTCGGAATTTAACCTAATGATCTGAAACCAACTTTGTAACGACCGGAGTCTAGACCCTAGCCAAAACCGGCGTCGTTCACCTCTAAGGGATCACATACAAGACTACATACATCATCATTATATTATGTAGATAAATTTTAGCAGAAAGTTTGAATATTTTTTTTTAGTTGAACTATACTTAGACTTCATAATAGGAAGCAGCGTATCGAATAATATCATCTACATAATTTTAAAATTTTCGCAATCAACCATCTAAAACAAAGATACTCAATATGACGGAAATAGTTCCTAATTTCATCATGTATACTGCCAAATGGCACCAATTACAATGTCTGAAACAAGTGAGGAAAGAAACGCAGGGGTGTAAGTGGCAACCATCCTCCACTAGCTCATGCTACTTAGCTAGAATATTAAATATAGGCATCCTCGAAAAAACATATGAGCCAACCATGTCCGGGATTGAATGCTCCAGCGGGATTGATAAACTTCAGCGTATTCTCGTAATTATCTTCGTTCAGCTGCACCTGCGCTAAATGTAGAGAGTGGTATAGGGGATTAGTCTATTGTACAAAGTAGAGTATCGGTATAGCACAAAGAAGAACCACACAAAGAATATGCAGGATGAAGAAGAGCTCTTCCTAATGTATGGAGTTATGGAAAGTCACGTCAGTGGAGTTTTCCAAAAATTGGATTATGGAAAGTGATGCCATGAGAGTAACATGCATGTCATACGTAAATCATTATGGCACATGACGCATAACATTATGATAAAGCACAAACATATGCATTATAAGCACATATTGTATTTAATTTTATTCCCTTCATATGCCATGAGACCTCTCGAATCAGGGACTTGAACATTGAACTTCCAAACTGACTGGGCTCAAACAATGGGAACCTATACTAGGGAGCCTTCTTTAGAAAAAACAGAGGACTGATCAGTCATTCATTGTGCTCATTTGTCATTAGTTCGTATAAGCTAGTTGTAACACCAGCCATATGTAGGATGTAGTTTTAAGACTTTCATCGGGTTTTATTGTGCAATGACCAAGAATGACCTACTTGTCAATTACTTAAGTCCGTAGATCAGCCTTGAATATTTTATCATAACAACTTTGGTATCGGTCATTTAATTATCGTGCATTCTTTTTTGGGAACATAACCTAACCTACATAGATCCTGTGAGCATCAAAAATCTCCAGAAGTGTTACCCCACACTCAAAAAAGATGATGGAATCATGGCCAAAGTAACCAAAACATGCTAGCGTTATATAGGGGAATCAAACTTACTATAACCCGTTTTGATGGACAATCTCATCTTATGATATTCACGACCTCTCCTCCGGAAGAAGGAATCGCCAAACTCATACTAGACTATAGGTGCTCAGTATTAAAGTTTCATTACATTAATTTAGAATTATAGAAACTAGGTTTTTAACATCGAGGGCATCAGAGCTCATAAGAGATTCCATCTCCTCATTTGTACTAAGGATTTGCTATATTTAACTTTGATAATTCATGCTGTCAGTGTCATAAGACTGGCTTCTTTATGAATTACACTCTTATAAGTTAGCTATGTCTTGGTAATATTTACTTAGGCTCATTTGATATTTCTCTCACTTGTCCACATTAGTCTGTATAATGTTTGTCACACATTCTGGAACTTTAACTTATTTACTCTTTGTAAGACTAAAAATTACCTAGAATGTTTATTTTCAATTTCTGCCATTCCCAAGCCTTAGGTGTGCCAACAGTCTACCTAAACCCTTTGGGTTCATTATCTCATCAAATAACATCTTAGGTTCTCTTACTTTTAAATGTAGCTAGAATTATCAGTCCACACTTACAGCCATGAGGTTCATTCATAGTTTGTCTAATTGATTCATATTACCCAAATTATATGGTGACAAGAATTATGCATCTTTTAGTTATGCCAATATCGTTGATTTCGATATTTAGAGACAACACGTCAATAAATATTTGTTTACGTATTGACTTAGTGGGTGATACGGATTGGGCAAGGGGGAAACCCAATTGAATCCTTGAGAAACAATATGCTAATGAAACTTCTCCCCTATGTATACTTCGCATTTTTCAGATTTTGGGGGGACCCTCGTTTGATACAATAACTACCACAATATTTCCTTATTTTCCACCTCTCTTCCTTGTTTAGGGGAAAGGAGGTTGTGGATCAATCCTCCACGAAGCTCATTCTTTTTCTGTTGATTATCTCTTAACTTTTCTCAACAATGCACAGATGGTTGTGGGTTCAATCCCAACTCAACCATTTATGTTCTCTAAATCGATAGATATTCAAGGATGTGGTGGGTTAACCCCACTCACGAAATTTCTTTTGCTTCTTTACTTTTTTCTCCTATCTCTCTCATCTATTCAAGAGATTGTTGGTTCAATCCCCACTCACCCATTTATTTTTGCCCTTTATTTTTCTCCTAACTCTCTCATCTATTCGAGAAGTTGTGGGTTCAATCCCCACTCACAACATATATTGTTCTCCTTTATTTTTCTACTAGCTCCCTCATCTCTTTAAGAGGTTGTGGGTTCGATCCCCACTCACCGCATTTATTTTTCCACTTGATTTTATCATGAAATTTTTATGTAATTTGAATTTAGTAAGATCTTGGGTTCAATCACCAATGACCTTACATTTTCAATAAAATTTTAAGACATAGATCCAACTCTAAAATATAGGCCGAGACCAATTTTTCTAGCAAGCTAGAAATTTGGTCCTCTTTCAACTCGTTTTTTTCTCTTTTTTTATGTTGATTATTTGAGTATTTCATGTGACATTTATTTAGGAACATTACACTTACATGAACATCACACTTTTAGCATATTCTTATACGTAAAATACAATATTTTAACATGTAAATTTCAAGCAGCAAAAGATAGTTAATTCATGGAACACACATGCACAAAAAGTTAACTTAGTAAACTTTCCTGGAACACATCTTTCATTCCTTACATAATTTCCGAATACACATTCAAACATGTAATCACAACCATCCCTAAGATCATGTATATAAGACATACTAACGCATACGTTGAATCTTTCAAATGATCTAATGACAAGGGCATGCAACATGGATAACCTTAGTTTCTCGATTGAAATTTAAACTAAACTTAGGGGTCTCTTGGGAAAGGGAAAAAGAGAGAAGAAAACTCATACCTTAATGTCGTTCCACACCTGTTTCAATGCTTCCAACTTCCCATGAAAACCACTTGCCTCCCAACAAAATCCCAAAACAATCGTCGAGCAGAGGTTGGTTGATTTTCGTTTTAGAGCTTTACCTGTTCATTTGAGTTTTTTCTGTAAGTTCTCAAGAGTGAAGAACTAATTTTAAGTTTTTTAATGATAAAAATCGATGTGGAGAATGAGGAGGGAGAGACATGACAATTAGAGGATTAGGATTTGAAGAGTAAGGTGGAGACTTAGTCAAACTAGGGACTCCTTTTTATTATTAATTTATTAGTTTCTATTAAAAAATGATTTTTAATTTGATCAAATCAGCCAAATATACCATGGTTTAATTGTTTTAAATAATTATTAAATACCAATAAAGCAATAACATTCATTGCTTCCACTAAGGCTCGAACGGGTGGAGCAAAATATGATAAACGGTCAATTTTGGCCCCCCTTCCCGAATTTGCCCCTCAACCCCCCCCCCATATCAATTAATGAATTAATAAATATTATGGATAATACAATACCAAAACCTTAGCCTGTAAAAACGTAGACCTCCAAACATAAGATTACCCTTTTAAGCCGGTTTCGTTCTAATTCCGGTACATCTCATTTGGAGTGGCCTTCATGATGGACCTATCTTTCTAGATCAAATAACTCACCAAGTAGTGTCTTGGCATTGCAGAGGTTCAGAGATAGGGTTCGATGCGAATCAAGCCATGTGCAACACGGGTATTATCTGAGGCATTCTTATATAAGTTAGACCATTACTTCGCATGTTAATTTTAGGGTTGTTACAATTTTAATGAATGTAAGGTCATATAGGAAGTTACAAACCAAAACATAAAGAATTTCCATGATGTGCGGGAACTCAGTTCAATTAGCGTGCAGTGTAGTGACCCCTAAAATTTTTTACGGTGCCTAGAGTTTCACATGTCCCTATATTCTTTTCAACATGTTAAAAAGTGTTTGAATGTGTGCATGGGTCATTTGAAAATATTTGGAAGTCAAACTTTAAGGGACGACCAAGACTTTTGACGACTATTCATCAAGGGGTCTCATGTGTTTTTATGAGCTTATGTGTGTGTCACAGGCTCATGAGGTCCTTATATGAGTTATAATGATGTATATAGGATATTTGTTAATTTTCATTAAGTTTGGAGATCAAATGATGAAGAACTTCCAAGAGGTTCAAATGTTTGCCTTTTAGACGTGTTAGTGTGTCCTTGTATATTGGCCTTGTTTTCATGTGTTATTTGGAATTGAGTCGCTGCGTTTAACCATAGTAGTACATTACTACGACATTCAAGGGTCAAAACGTGGGTTTTACTCCCGAGGTACCACCGACAAGCGCCACAAAGCACTCACCTACACTGCTCGCAAACGCGCCCTAGCACGCACATCACTGGCCTGCAATTTTATTTGGTGCTATATAGGGAGACTATCCTTGAGGCGTAGCCCACTCCCCGAGTACTTGTTGCATGTTCTAACACTCCCATAAGGTCCATGGGCATTGAAGTGTGGTCCGGGTACGTAAAGCGGAAGATTTAAAACTGATTTATGACTTATTTAACCCCTTGTGAAATTAAAAGCCAACACCCATAAGGAAAATCGAAAATCCCAATCATCTTCTTCTACTCAATATATTAAAACCTCCATTGGAGGGAACACCAAGTTCAAGCATGGGGATGGATTTTTTTTTTTTGCATGAATACTTCTCAAATTTCTCATTTGTATTCAACAAATAAGGTATGGTGACCATTCAACTCTCAAGACCCTTCTTCACTTGGAGGAGTCTCTCAAGTTTTCATATAATTTTCATGATCAATCATTCATTATATCCATGGTTTCCGTCTCAAAAGGTTTTGAAAGGCTTAATTATGATGAATTGTAGATAATGTGATGGTTTTAGCTGAAATTTAATCAAATTAAAGTATTAACCCATGTCTATTCCCAAAATAGATTTAGCCCTTGCATGGGAATTGTGATCATGACTTATTAGCGGTTGAATTGTGATTCACTTACATTGAATTGTTTATATCCACTATTATTTACGTGATTTTTTGATGAATTGATGGTGAAGGATGCATGTGGATCAATATATGAAGATTTGGACATGATTAATATATGCCTTCATGTGATCACTGAAATATGGACTTTTTAATAAATAATAGTTGAATTTAATTATGTTGTTGTTCTTGTAGCTACTTCCTTAGGTTAATAAGTTGGTGAATTTTGAGTATACACATGGTATGATCAAAATAAAGAAGGCTTGGTATAAATTGATCTAGGTGTTGCTGAGCTATCAAGCAGTAACTTGTGATATAAACGTTAGTTTAAGACACCCAAAATGAGTTAGGGTGTTATAATATGATTTTGAGGAAGTGTATAATTTTTTAGATGATTTTAAAGTCAAACATCAAGGTTCGACCAAACCGTTCGACTACTAGTCACCTATGTGGCTCATGTGTCTATGCATGCTTAAAAATTGTATGAAGTGGTTTTATGAAATATTAAAATGGGTTATAATTATTTTAAATCGTAGTATATGGAGTTTTGTTAAGTTTGTAGGTCAAACATTCAAGAACGTCCAAGACGTTCGAAAGTTAGCCCTTGAGACATCGAAGTATGTCTTGATGGGGCCTAGTCTATTTGGATGAGTTGCAAGTATTTGTTGTGGGTGAAACTCATTTGGAAGGTCTAAAACTTTTCAAGGGTTTTATTTATGTTGGACAGGTTGGGGTACGACTTCTAATGTGCCTGCAAAAGGTCCCACAAGAAGGACCTAAGGCTTGTCGTGACACTGCCTTGGCAGTGTCAATCCACGGACCAAACGACGGCCAATTGGTTTACCAACGGCCTGTTGGTTAACTCTCGTCGATGTAAAAATAACTTGTACTGGTCTCAACCTAAAAAATTTTGAAGGACCAATCGACGTTAAGCAAAGGTATCTAAATCGTGGACACCCGCCCATTCGATTGGGTCCGTCGATGTGGCTTTTAATTGTGTCTTGCCGTCTGTTTTAGTTAAGGGGTGATGAGAATTAACCCACGGCCTAAACTACTATATAGGACTTATTTAGATACTTGGGGTACATCTAACCGTCATTATGAAAGTGAAAAACCATTCCCAATCTCTCGACACGAAATTAAACAGTCCCTTAACAAATATTCTTCTCTGAACCACCATTGTGGTGAAGCTCAAGATAAGATTGCCATACTTTATTCCATTTAGGAAGCATAAATTAGGTTTGCTTATGCTATAAAAGTTGGTGATCCTTCATCTCTAGTACAATTTTCACTTGGAGATTCGTTCAATGTTTTCATGAGGAGATTCATGATCAAAGCTTTTCTTCTTATCAAGCCATGGTTATTTCTAAAAACAGTGTTTAAATGGGTTAAATAACTATGAATTTATGTTAATGTATTGGTTTTAACGTAAATTTACACAAATTTCATGATGAACCCATGTTTCTTCCCCAAATTGATTTAGTCCTTGTATGAGCTTTGGGATCATGACTTGTAAATGGTTGAATTGTGATTCTCTTACTTTGAAGGGATTATAATTACGGTTGTTGACGTGAATTAATGATGAATTGATATGAAGGTCCGGTCGGACGCAATGTATGAAAAAATTCAACACTGACTAGTAATAATTATGTTTTCACTGAAAGTTGGTGATGTCAAGTATTGTTCAGACATTGGATTAAGTTAACTTTCTTGTATATACTGTTTAAGGTTAGATAATGATTGAATTATGGATAGGAATATCGTATGATCAATGTAAATAAGGATTGCCATGAATTGCTCTAGTTTATTCTAGTCTATGGATTTATAATGCTATGTTGTGATGTGATGTATAATTTAGATTATGCGAAGCATGATTTCATTGAATAATGATCGAATTAGGTACTTCCTAACATGTACATTATTTTTATAACATGATTTAGGATCAAGGCCTTAGGGAATCGATAGTACTGGAAAATTCTTATATCCTCTAGCGAATTAATAATTCTAATGCACATGTTGGTAGCTTGATCTTGATGGTTTTTAAGCCTGACATCGTTATGATTAAGTGTATGATTAGCTACTGTCTTATATTGATTATATTGATGAAATATGATCTATAATCCATGTAAGTGAAATTTATTGATTGTCCATGTCCTTTTACATTCAAGCATGTTAATGATATATTGTACTAGTTTGTAGCATGGCCTGGTAATTAGGCATGACTTAGTATATTATTATTATGTTTTAACTACTGCACTATACTTGAATTAATGATGAAATAGTTGTAAAGGGTCAGTGATGAACAAAGGCTAATAGAATGGTAAGAATTGCTCTACTATTCTACTTCTCTACTTCTTTATAGTAATTGTTTATGAAGCCTTGTTGACATTGTGGAATATTTTCCACTTATGGTGGCGGTGTTTACTTTATTGTCATTATATATGTGTTGACCATGTCCTTGAGGGAAAATTGATGATAATAGGAATATGTGCTTATGCTGATACTATGTGAAGTTTATGCCTACATTCTTCTTTTAAATGTGATCTAGGTTGTATCGATATTGTATAAGCATGTGTATATCAATGTTAGGTTAATGTTTAGGTACTTCCATTAATGAATTAACTTCGTTAATAATCCCTACCCATGTATCCCTATATGAATGTGTAAATAGCTAAAATTAGGAGTCTTGATTATAATGTGAAAATTGTCTTGTGCCCTATGCTATTGTGTGTTGTGTGTCCTATCCTTGAATATCTATTGTTGTTCTAAGAGGGTGGATTCCTGAATATGTCATTGATAGCTATTATGTGATCATATTGACCAATGTACACACACTCTCACTCTACATGCATGCTTACAATTAGTATAAGTCATGGTGTCTAAATGAAAGGTTGTTCTCATATTCACTAGTGTATACTACTGTGCTTGTAAAATATATGTATGTGAAGTATGATATGTATTTCCTTACTAGGATGACTTTATAGGTGTACTAGAATGGCCTAGGGTATGGTACCTTGTATATGCATTGCACATGTGTACCTTGACAATATAGTTCTTACGTTTGGTTCCTCTGTGCATGAAAATGAACTTATGGACATGTTATGAATAAGATTTATATGATTTGATGAAGTATGAATGTGCATAGAGCCTTTGAGGGTAAAAATGAAAATTATTGCTCATATTTTTTTCACCTATAGACTTATGCAATGATGTATGAACATATGTGACATTATGTGGTATGTGAAAGGTTTTCTCACATCTTGGTATACCCACACAAACATGTATTAAGATCTAGTTAATAGAGGGGCCTTGAGAGGTGTACCCAAGAATACTCTAAAACTAGATAGGTGCATGCAGATCTAGTTAATATAGGGGCCTTGAGAGGTTTGCCCAAGAATAGTCTGAAACTAGATAGGTGCATGAAGATCTAGTTAATATAGGGGCCTTGAGAGGTTTGCCCAAGAATACTCTAAAACTAGATAGGTGCTTGTATATGTTATAAGCATATGGGAGTAAAAATCCTAAGCTTATTTTTTATTAAAAATTATAATAATGATTTTTCAATAAAGGGAACTTAGCTTAGCACAAAATGAACTTTTAGCTGAGGTGGTGACACTTTATCACATATAGAAGATAGGGTTCACTACGATCCACAATAGGTGGACAGCCTCATAATCCAAAAATGGAGTTAGAATGATATTTCTATGATTGCCCCCAAGTTCAATAAACTATGTTGCCACCATAGGATACTAGCTAGTGGATCTACCTAGAAAGCTATGTAATGTTTGGTTCTACTTTGGCCAGTAGACCACCTTCTTTCGGTGTGGCATTTTATGATCCAGGATTCCATGTTTAGCATCACATAATCTATGTCGATAAGGTTATAGTTTCCCTAAAGTAAAATGGGCAATGGTATTAAATGACTGGACCCTAACTTGAATGACTTGAGGGAGGTTATTCTTGATAGGTTGAAGTAATGAACCCATCTAGACATTGCACAAGTAGATCCTTAGGAAGTTCTATGAAGGTGTTCTAATACATGTCACTATGTATATGTTCGTTATGAATGACATATTGTATTTTTCTATTTGTTAAGAATATGTGCATGTTATGAGTCTATATGAGGTGGTCTTATCCTTATATGAACTATGTTGGTCTAAATAATTATATGATGAAGGTCTTGTACTGACATGAATGAAGTTGTCTTCACTTATTTGTTTATATATGAATTGTATGGTAAGGCTTGTGGTCTTATGATAGGTTTACTAAGTATGTCTGAGGTTATGGGGCTTCACATATACATTGCAGTAATAGGCTTAGAGTAGGATTGTGATTAATGATTTAAAATCCTTTAAAGTGAAGTGAAGTTGGTATATGTGCAAGTTAAAGGTAGTTTACTGTACTGGTCCTATGATATTGGTTTAAATATGTTTAAATTGTACTATACATATATGATGTTATGTGTTGCCTTGTGTAGATGATATATATGTTTCCTATAGGTCGTACGGTGATGCATTGCACCAAGTATCCCTAGAGGGTTACTTGGGAGATTAATGAATAAAAGGGAAGATAGTTCACTGTTAAGGGAAAAACTAGTTCACTGGAATGTGACTTAAAAATTTAATAATGCGATAAGTGATACTATGAAATGTGTGGTCTTTGAATATGTTGATATGATTAATGTGAATGATATAAATGATATTTTATAAAGGTTTTAAGAATATTTACTCAACAATACATGAATTATAATTTCAAGAAAATGTCCCTTTTAAATGCATGTTTTTGCATGGTTGCAATACTTAGTTCATTCTTGTACTAATCCCATTCCTCCCTACTTATTACACAAAGTGTAGGTTATGGATTCTTTAAGGGTATCCTGAATTGTTAAGAGCTTGATAGATGATTCCCAAGCTCATTAAAAGGAATCCTTAAGTCCAAGGATCACCTACTTATGACTTCACTGTAAATTATTTAAATATTGTACAGGTATGTAATGTGTCGTAAGATCCTTGTTTCTAATGTATTCTAATGTTTTTGAATTAAAAATGGCAAAGAGACTTAAGATCTAAATATATATTATAATTTATATTTTATATATATATGAAGTAATGTTTCTAGCATATGAAGTGTTATGTAAATTTTCAATTTTTTTGCTAAATTTACTATATCAATGCGATGAATGATAACTATGGGCATGTATAAGACCTCCTAGAGGTCAAGTACGACATGTAACTTGTAGGGGGTGATCCCAGGCGTGACAAACGTGGTATCAGAGCATGAGATTTTAAAAAGTTTTTTAGGGTCCAAGAAGTCTCATATTTCTATGTCTAGTAGAGTCACGTATCATTGGTGATGAGTAGAGACACATCAAATGGTACGGAAGGCCATTTGACGATAGAGTTTCCCTTCTTCATCATTCTCATATCGTTCCATATAACTTAAACTCACTAAGATCTCTCTCTTATGTTTTCTTGTCCGGTGGTCTTTTAGAAGCAATTTAATGGGTGAGATGCTATTAATATGCTTGAGAAAGAAATGTTGAGTTTAAAATGCTTATCTCAGTTTTATGCTTGAATTTGTTTGTATAAAGGTGAATTTTGACATCTTTTGATGATGTGATGTCAATTATGGCTATATGTGATGTTTATGTTAAATAGCATGTTGTATTCTCATGTTTTTCCTATCAATTACCTAAATGTTGAATTTTTTAAATTTTGAAGAATTTTCACCGTAATGCTAGGCAGCTTACTATAACATTTTTAGAAAATTGACCAAATGGTTCCTTGATTGGATGTTGTTGAAATGTGTATCGAATTGATGCATATGAACATGATAGAGAATGTAAAAAGTAGATATTCTAAGTAGAATGAAGAATGAGAGTCTTATGGCATGATCAGTTGTAGATTTATTTTCTATTTTTTTATTGTGTTATGAGTCCCTTCATGTCGTGGAATTGATGTTTCCCCTAGAATTGAAGTTGGATTATTATCCTTGTAGGGTGACGATGTTTGCTTGATTGACCTAAAAGTTACCTTACTGTAATGTCTAAAGAAAAAGAAGAATTTTTATTGGTAAATCTTCCTTTTCTTTTCCCTAATATTGTATGACTTTTGTGTCTATTGTATTGTATGAAAACCTTATGTGGTGGAATGGTGTGACCCAACTTGATGATATGGGATAAATTGCCTAGGAGATGAAGTTTAGAATGCCTCTGTTAACTTACTGCAAATTCCTTGTAAAGTGGTAATCACTTGTAAGTGATGAAAAGTGAAGGTTGTTATGTTAAGGTCCTCTTAATTTTAGGTTAAGTTGCTCTTTATTTGTTTACCCTAAGTAGGGGATGCTGATGGATTAGTAAGGTTGTAGATATTTTCTTTATTTCCCTTCTATCCTTACTTGAATTTGAATCTAACAAATTCTTGATACGCTTATTCATGAATACAGTCTTACATAAAGTATAAATTGGATGTACTTTATATGGTTGGCATGTATTTGTTGACATCACATTAAGTATATTTTTAGATTCCAAAGTGCATGAATGGGAGATTTTTATAAATTCCATGTTGTATCATGTGTATTGTGCATCTTAACATGTTAATTGTGAAACTTACTTAATATGGTTATATAAGAAACACGGTAGAAGTCACTTGTGAGGTGTAACGTCTATCCTTATAATGAAAAGTTAAGTCTATTAAAAATGAATATGATGAGTCTCTTGAAGTTTTTTTTGACTTATATGGTTTGGGAAGAATGATGTAGGCTAAATCTTGAAATGTGAAAGCATGTTTATCTAAGCATTCATATGTGTTCCTATGATTTGCGATAATTTTACAAGATGATATTTACAGTTAAGGTGACTACTATGTAAGAAATTGAAATTTTGTGAGATGGCTTCCTATTTGTTGTGATATATTTGGTGTGACTTACCATTTAGACTTCACTAGGAAAAAAACATGAGTGTCCTGGTTTGAGAAGATGAGAAATTTTTCATGTCATTGTAAAGATGACCTTTGTGCATTTGCTAGGGTGTGTACTCATGATACATATAGTTCTGTTGAGGATAAGGGCATTCCTCCATGAAAACAACTAAGCATTGTATTGTTGAGTATGACCTCATAACAGTAGGTAAAACTAATGAACATCTTTGTTGATTCATTAAACTCAAGTCTATGTGCATTTAAATATGAGTGCTTCAATATATTTTGAGTGTTGTTGTTATCTGCCTATGTGTGGCCTTGAAAGATGATCTCTTAATTAATTGAACTTTAATGACCATATTGTGATTTGTAGAAGGATCTTCCTCCTATGAACATGATAAGAGCCTATGTATGATTCATTAAAGAATAAGCGAATGAAAGTTTTGCTTGCTCATATGAATTGAGTATTAAAATAATTTGAGATTTTGTTCCTTGTAAGTTTGGTGCATGAAACTTCTAGGTGATTGATGTAGGATTTAGGAGGAATTTCTATGTGGGTTCAAGTTCTTGTTGCGATTTTAAATGTTCTACGATACATTCGAGGGATTCACATTTCCATGGGGGCAGATTGTAGAACCCCAGATAATAGCTTAGGTGTCTAGATCTAACTTTGTCTAAGCGTTCTGAGGTATAAAATGGCTGTAAATAGTGTTAGCGGGCAGCTAGTGTATGCAGTCAGCAGGTGTCTAAGTTTGAGGGTGATTGGACGGTCAAACATGAATGCGTTTAAACAAAACGTTCGACGACGGTCACATGTGATCCTGTTGTCTATGAATGCTTAAGAATTGTATGAAATGATCTTTGAAGTTTAAAATGAGTTCAATTAGTTTATTAACATACTACGCAGATAAAGCTTCGTGAATTTTGTAGGTCAAACATTCAAGATCGTCCAAGACGTTCGAAAGTTGGCCTTTGAGACATCTAAGTGTGTCTTAATAGAGCCTAGCCTGTTTGGACGAGTTGCATGTTTATTTTTTTGTGTAAAACATATGTTGAAGTTCTGCAACTTATTAAGGGTCGTATTTATGTTGGAAACGTGTGGGTACGAATTCTAATTTAATCATGATTTTATTTTGAGGAAGTGTACGATTAGTTACTTCCTTAGATTGATATTAATTATGGAATATGATCTGTAATCCATGTAAGTGAAAATTGTTGATGGTTTAAGTCCTTCTCCATTCTAGCAAGTTAATGATATGATGTAGTAGTTTGTAGCATAGCCTTGTATTATTTTACAGATGACTTCGTATATGATGATTATGTTTTAGATAATTCACTATACTTTAATTAATGTTGAAAGAGTAGTTAAGGGTCATTGATGACCAAATGCTAACAGGATTCGTAAGAGTAGCTCTCTTTTGTACTTCTCTTCTCTTATACTAATTGTTAATGAGACTCTGTATGCATGGTGTGTATATGGTCCACTATGTGCGCGGGGTGTTTACGTCAATTTGTCATTATATATAGGTTGACATGAATTGAGGGAATTGATTAAAATATGATATGTTCTTATGATGATACTATTTTCTAGTATACACCTTTTTTCGTATTCAAGATGTGATCTAGGTTGTATGGGTATTTTATAAGCATGTGTATATCCATGTTAAGGTAAAGTGTAGGTACTTCCATTAATGAATTAAATTTTTTAATAATCCGTACTGATGTACCCCTATGCGAATGTTTAAATAGCTAAATTTAGGATTCTCGATTATATTGTGTAGATTGTGTTGTCTCCGATGCTATTGTATGTTCTGTTGTTTATTCTTAAATGTGTATTGTGGTCCTTAGAGGGTGTCTGTGTCAATATGTTGTTGATATCCGTTATGTTATCATATTGACCAATGTACACACATTCTCATACTACATGCATGCCAACAATTAGTATAGGTCATGGTGTCTAAATAAAGTGGTATAAACCGTACCCTCAAATTGCAACTGAGTGGCTACGGGCTACTACATGGGACATGAGGTGGTTGAGGTGAAAGGTTGATACACTACCGTATCCCACTCTCACATAAGTATGAAGATCTAGTTAATAGAGGGTCCTTAAAAGGTCTGCCCAAAAAAAACTCTGAAATTAGGTAGGTGATTGAATATAATATAAAAATATGGGAGTAAATCTCCTAAGATTATGTTTTATAAAAAATTATAATAAAGACTTTTTCAATAAAGGTAACTTAGCTTAGCACCGAGTGAACTTGTAGATGAAGGGGTGACACTTTCCCACATATGGAAGGTAGGTTTCACTACGGTCCTTACGGGGTGGGTAGCCTCATAACCTAAACATAGTGTAGAGTTATATTTATTTTATTGTTCCCAAGTTCCATAAACAATGTTGCCACCATAGGATAATATCTAGTGGATCCACCTTGAAAGATATGTCATCTTTTGTTTTACTTTGACCGGTATACCACCTTATTTCGATGTGGGGTTTCATGACACCGGATTCAATGTTTAGTATCACATGTTCTAGGTTGGATAAGGCTATAGTTTTGCTAAAGTAAAATGGACAATGGAAGTAAATTACTAGTACCCTAACTAGAATGACTTGAGGGAGGTTACATATGATGTGTGCCTTGATAGGATAATTTCTAGTTTTGCTTTCTATGTGCATGAATATGAATGTGTAACGACCTGTTTAGTCGTTTTGAGCAACAGATTTTATTCTGGAAAACTGGCAGAGGGGGCTGGTGACGGGGACCCGGCCACGACCGACAGTAAGGGCTACGACGGACCGTCGTGGAAGGGGTGTAGTTTTCAAAAACACTTAGAAAATCTGAAATTGGGTACTGAAATCGACTCCTGACCGTCACGATTTTTGGTTTTTTTTTTGTATGTTGTTGTAATGGCAGGACGGACCGTCACAGGCGTGACGGACCGTAATAGAGTCTTTTGATGGAAAAAATTGTCTCGGACGGTTGCGACGGACAGCAGGACGGATCGTCGCAGGGAAGACGGCCAGTCACGGGGCTACCAAAACCAGTTCGGGCGGATTTCTTTACACGTTGTAAGGGACGTTTTGACGTATTCTGCTTATATAAAGTTAAGGGTTAATGTTAAATAAGCTAACTTACCTTGTGGGTTAATTTGTTAAAAGATACCCCGTGCCATTAAACCGCAACTCCGAGCCACTCCCAACAGCTTACTTATAACACGCCATCTCTTAGCAACAAGCCCTTAACGACTCCCTCCATTTCCCCTGGCGTATCAAACTTAATCCACTCACCCGGTAACCTAAGTTACTGAGTGGATTATAGTTGCCCCATCTTTTAAAACTTAATGATATAATAATTAGGGTGGTAAAAGAAAGGGGTTGAATAAGAAAAAAAAGAATGAAAAAGGGGAGAGAAGAGAGAAGCTCGAACAGAAGCAAAGAGAGAAGACGAGGAGAAGGAAGAAACAAGCTTGGGAAATTGTTCGCTTGATCAGTATATAAGAGAATGATGATGCCTTGTATAAAAGAAGGCATTGATAAATTAGATAATGAGAATGATGTTGCCTTGGGTAAAAGAAGGCGTGCATGAATTAGGGGATAGGGTGGTTATTCACGTCCGGACCAGGATACGAATGAATATGAGGAGATCGGAGTGTCACGTTCCGACCACCAGCGATAGAATTACAGGAGCGGGTGCCACGTTCCGGCACGAGGACTAGAATGAATATGGGATCGGGGCCCCCCAAGTGTGTCACGGGTACGAAAAAAGGATAGAATATGATCGGGTGCCACTTTCAGGTACCAGGATAAAATATGGAGAATCGGAGTGTCACGTTCCGACACAGGATTAGAAAATGGATCGGGGCTTGCCAGTTCCAGGTACCAGGATAGAATAGGACGGAGGAGTGCACGTTCCAGCACCAGGATATCAAATAGAGGATCGAGGTGTCACGCCACCTCCCATACGAACACAGAGGAAGAAAGATAATGAACTTGAAAGAAATGAATATACCAATCTAATGCACTTAATTCCAAAGGAGATATTGGTATTGAGGCTTGAGTACCCCATGTGTGAAATCGGTTGTAAAAAAACACAAAAAAAAAACCGTTTTTTCTTTTTTTTTTTTTTTGTTTTTTCAAAACAAAACAAAAAAACAAAACATTGATGAATTCTGTTGTTATTGCTACATGTTGAGTATTGTAGTTGATTACATTATTTTGATATATACTGTCCCTATTTTGAGTTGGCCAGATGATATTACCAGTACGGGTGGTTGTACTGACCCCCTACTTTCATGTTTTCCTCTTTGTTATTTGTGTCATGCAGCAAACGTTTCCAGTCAACTTCAATCAATAGAGATCTAGCAAGTCTTCAATTCATCGGAAAGTCAGGGTGAGCTTAATGACGTCTGCTGGACTGGGTACTTCTTCTCAAGTTTGATGCCTGAACTTCCGGCATGGACTAGCTTTTTAGTTTATGTGTTCTTAGACATTCCTACTTAAAAGTTAGAATTTGAGATAGATGTCTGTGTGATCGATGACTTCCAGATTTTGGGGATAATATAATTATATGAATTGTTTTTTTAGTAATGAGTGTTTAGTTCCTTCCGATTTATTTCTGTTGATAATCTTGGAATGTTAAGGTTTAGATGGGTTGGACCGCTCAATAGGAGCGGTAAATGTGCGGTTGCCAGTCGCGTCCTGTTTGGGTGTGACAAACTTGGTATCAGAGATTAGTTCATTGGTTTCATCACACAAGAAACAGGTCTAGTAGAGTCTTAAGAACGTGGGGGACGCCTTTACTTTTCTGCGAGGCTATAAGACTTTAGGAAAATGCACTTGCATTCTTCTTTAGTGCTACATACTGATACCAATAGGTATATGGGCGATACGAATTGGTATCTGACCACCATCTTCCACTCTATTTCGCAGAATGGTTTAGAACAGAAGCAACGACCGCAACCGAGACAAGCAACAACGGAAAGACAGAACGATCTTTTGAGCCGACCACTGGGCTGTAGCTCGAGGACAGAGCAACGGCAAGAGGCCGTGGAGAGGTCGTTGAGGACGTCTCAGAGGAGAGGACAAGCACACTAGCCCCTCTGATACCAGGGCGGGTGTGACTCCTCCACTCGACCGAGGAGGTGGAAGATGGAAGAGAGGGGGAGGAAGGGGAGAATGAACAAAGGGAACCGGAATGAGGAGGGAATGCCACCCCAACAACCTCAGAGGCCACCGGACGTGATCAACCAAGTACTTGCTATTAGTGGCGTATCCGAATCGGGTAAGGCACAGGCACCTCCAGTGGTTTTCTAAACCAACACCTCGGTTTCAGGAGGTAGCGACCTGCGGCTACTATGGCTCCCCGCCAGGAGCCATCATGGGAATAGACATTTCCAGTCTGACTACTGGGCCATATTTTGACAAATGATCAGCATAATTTTCAGAAGTTCTTGAAATTGAAACCCTCCAGTTTTAAGGGCGCAGAATCGAGGATGCCTACGATTTTCTGGTTGATGTCATGGAACTACTACACCAGTGGGTATAGTAGAATAGAACGGTTTGGCGTTGAGTTCGGAGCTATCAGTTTCAACGGGAACGCCAAAAGTGGGGTGGCGGTCACCTGTTGAGATGTAACCAACAGAGGCACCACTATGACTTGGGAATCATTCTCTACCCTGTTTTTTATGGAGAAGTATATCCCAAGGACTTTGAAGACAGAAAAAGGGGACGTCGTTCTTGAGTCTAGGAACGCAAGGGAGGGATGACTGTAACGCGGTTTATGAGGCTAACTTTCTCGCACTTATCAGATAGCCACCCAAATTGTGTTCAGTCCACAAGAACGGATTCGCCGTTTTGTGAAGGCGGTTGAGGTCTAGAGTTGCGGGATTCAGCATTTAAAGGTAGCGCTAGGCAACATCCTTCCAGAGGTGATTAGATTTGTGATAGAGGTGGAAGGTGGAGGAGTGAAGCGAGAGAACTTCACCCACGACATCGACATCGAAAAGGTTTTTCGAAGGGGAGGCGAGTGAGTTTAATGTTCGCACTCTAGAGGACAGAGCTCGGAGGTTACTCAAGTCGACCAATTCAGTTTCACAAAGACTGTGTTGGGGGTCACTGAGAACGGGTCAACACTACGCCGAGGAGGGGTGGACACTATGACGGAACCCCGAGAGTGTATGGATGTAGGGGAGACTGGTTGGACACATAAAAGACGGTATTGCCCCAATACCAGAGTTCAGGAACACACTTAGAGAGGTTATTAGAGGTGCATGGTAGAGGCCAGCTTTTCTGGAGGACGTGGCTGGTCGAGGTATTGGTCACTCACCACAAACGGCAGACGGGTGATGGGCAAACCAAAATGGAGCCACTACTACGGAATGGTAGGGGCAAGGAGACAAACGATAGGGCCATGTTACGTTTGTCCCTGAGAGATCTGAAGCGGTGGGGTCTGATGCTTGTTAGCACAGGTAGGTAATCTTTTGGTTGTGATTGCATGGCATCTGTATTCATTTGACCCTGGCTCCAACGTTTATTCTATGTATCTTTATCAGTGCTAATGTCTAAAATTGCATGGGGAATTATGGACATGCCTATCGTGTTTCTACACCGGTGGGTGAGTAATTGTGGTAGTTGACTTGAAAAGGAATAGTCTTGTTGGTGAACTTTGGGGGGAGCAAAGCAAACAATTATGTAGATTTGGTTATTTTAGCAATGGGTGACTTTGATTTGGTATCCTCGGGTTGAATGGGTTTCTTTCCAAAAATTTTGCGATCTTGGATTGTAATGCTATAAAACGTGTGACATGGCCAAGCCGGGGGAAGATCCGTTAGTGGGGGAGTGAATACATCTCAATCCGGGTTAGTTGCATCATCCTTTCTTCGTGCTAAGAAAATGGTTAGTAGTAAAGGGTGTTATATGTTTGCTTTAGGGCACATCTCAGGATGCCACTACCCAAGTCCTTCTATGAGTCGGTTTTGGTGGTCCGTGAGTTTCTTGATGTTTCCCTGCAGATCTCGGGTGTATGCCACCAGATAGGGATATTGCTCTTATTGATCTCGAACCGGGTACACGCCCCATTTCATACCCCTTTACAGAAGGGCCCCGCCGAAGGTAATGAGATTAAGGCTCAACTTCAAGAGCTTTGAGCCCTAGACACAGCAAGGGCTTAATTAGACCAAGTGAATCTCCTTGGGGGGCGGTGCTCCGGTGTGTGTGGGAAAGAAGAAGATGGGAGTCTGGAGAGTGGGCATGCTACAAAAAAAACGACAGTTGAACAAGGTAACTATTAAGAAACAAGTATCCTCTTCCCCGCATTGAGACTATATTCGAGCAATTACAAAGGTGCTTGTGTCTTCTCTCAAGGATTGACTGAAGATAGGTTATCATCATTAAAATACGGGGCAACGGATGTGACAAGACTGACTTTCGAACGAAGGTATTGACATTACGAATTTGTAGTGATTGTCTTTTGTCTTACGAATGCCCCTGTGGTCTGAGTTTGATGTGAATGGGATTTTTAAGGCCAATTTTGGATCTCTTTGTGATCGTATTATTGATGATATTACTGATATATCCAGGTCCTAAGAAGGAACAGAGAGATTTGAGAATGGTCATTGTAAATGTGCGAGGAAAAGCTTTTTTTATGCCAAGTCTCTAAGTGTGAGTTTTGGCTAGATGCAGTGTCCTTCTTGGGGCAGTGGCTTTCTAAGGATGAAGTGAGGGTGGATCCTTCTAAGATGATGAAGTAGAGTGAGAATTGAAGAATGGGTTAAGGACCTACTAATGCGTTAGAGAAAATAAGGAGCTTTGTTGGGTTAAGCTAGTACTACCGCCGATTTGTCAAGGGATTTCTCTTCTATTTGCTTCCCAACTCGAACTGCTGAATAAGCAAAATGTTTCCATTTGTATGGTCGGGGATGAGTGTGAGGAAAGCTTTCAGAAGCTCAAGACCCTGTTGACACTTGCAACAATTCTCACCTGCCAGTGGAAGGCAAAGAACTGCTTGGTATGTGATGCATTATTAGGGTCTGGTGCCAGTGCTAATGCACAGAGAAGAATGTGCTTGATTATTACATTCAAGACAATTAAAAGTGCAATGAACGTCAACTACCAAACTCAATGATTTGGAATTGGCCGCGGGTAGTGTTTCGCACTAAAGCAATGGAGACATATTTATATGGGGTTAAGTCCGAGGTCTTATGGATCATCGTAGTCTAAAGTATGTCCATCAGAGAGATTGAATTTGAGACAGAGGAGAGATGATGGAACTACTGAAGGACATACGACATCACTTAATTTTGTACATCCGGGGAAGGCGAATGTTTTGTAGGGATGCTTTAAGTAGAAGGCGGGGTGGAGGGACGATGGTAGTCTAGCTCACTTGCAAGCTTTTTAGCGCCATTGGATAGAGAGGTCAGACTCTGGCTTAACGACTTGATGAGGTGGAAAAAATGAGAAAGGAGGATGGATAGGATTGTGGATCTGGGGATCAAGATCTTCTTTTCCTTGAAAGATTAAGGGAAAAACCGTTTTTTGATGATGATGAGAAAACTCAGGCGAATATCCGGGATAATAAAGGGTGCGAGGTGACGGTTTTTAAGAAGCCAACAATCGACGAGGAAGGTTGTTGTTGAGGATTAAGGAAAAGGGTTGCTGTGTACCCCGCTGATGATTTGATCAACAACGTTTCTGCCAGACGAGAGCACATCGTTCAGGTTTGTTCTAACATCCGGGTGGTTGCAACCAAGATGTACCGCGCCCTTAAAACAACACTTTTGGTTGGGGAGTAGAGAATGAAAGCCGGCGCGATAGTGGGAATGGGATCTGACAACATGGGCAAATTGTCATACGGAAAGTCAATGAACAACCAGAGGCCCGGGGAATGAACCCTTAGAGAAGCCCATTCGGAATGAAAATGGGAGAGAGAGAGAATCGCAATGACTTCGTCGGTTGGTTGTCTTCAAAGACATTGGGCAAGTATGATGTATTTGGGGGGGGTGTGATTGTTGATAGGTTAACAAGTATGCTCATTTCATTCGGTTATTCAGGTGGAATACAATGCAGAGAAAGTAGCCAACTTTACATCTCCGAAGTTGTTCGATTGCATGGACTTCCACTATCCATCCATATCAGATAGAGGACGCAGTTTACTTTAAGTTTTGGGAAAACATTGCGTGCAGAATGGGTACTAGGTTAAGACACTTAGACCCGTTCATCCAATAGATCGATGGTCAGTTGAGGCGAACGATTCAAGTGTTCGGAGGATTATGTTGCGCATGCGTGTGATAGAGTTGGTTGGCCATTTTGGTGGCCATTGGAGAGCTTCTACCTTTGACAGAGTTTTCGATACAATAAATAGCTATCACTCCGCATCGATATGGCCATTTGAAGCATGTATGGGAGGAGGGTATTGTATATTTCCATTGCGTTGGTTTGATGAGTTCGAGGTGTAGACCTTGGGGTACTGATCGTTTGAAGAGATTCGATGGAGAAAGGAAAGTGAAGTCCATTCAAGAAAAACTCAGCGGCGCCGCAAAAAGTAGACAAAAGGAGATGCAGACCGGAAGGTTAGAGACTTGGAGTTCATGGACGTGTGAAACAAAGTCTGTTGAAGGGGTCACTCATGAAAGGGGTTGATGCGGTTGGCCAAAAGATTGTAAGCTAAGTCAAGGTTTCATATTGGACCATTTGAGGTACTAACGAATAGGGGAGGTGGCTTAGGTATGGATTTAGCCTTGCCCCCAGGCGGCTCCGGAGTGCATCACGGTATTTAAGTGTGTCCATGCTTGAAAAGATACATGGAAGATGGAAACGACATTATCCGTGGGACTCAGTGTTGTGGATGAGAACTGACACTTATGAAGAGAACCAGTTGCTATTTAGATTTAGAGAAGTTCGCAAGTTGAGATCGAGAGGGAGTTTGCCATCATCAAAGTCAATGGAAGAATCTACCGGTGAAGAGCTACTTGGGAGAGGGGCGGGAATATACAAAAAAATACCCAAACTGTTTAAAGATTCAGGTGTGGTGGTGGGGGCTTACTCATTTTCGCCATTTGTTTCTTTTTTGATCGTTCGGGGAAACGACCCACGATTGGGTGTTAAATTGGTATCTTTTCGTAACGGACTTGTTTAGTCTACTCTTGAGCACAGATTTTATTCTGGAAAACTGCAGAGGGTGACGGAGGAGGGCCACACGACGGACCGTCAAGGGCCACGACGGACCATCGTGGAGGGTGGTTGTCGTTTCAAAACACTTAGAAAATCTGAAATTGCGTACTGAAATAACGAGACACGAGACGTAACTATGTACTCCTGACCGTCCGACGAAATGGCAGGACGGACCGTCACAGGGCGTGACGACGTCATAGCGTCTTTTGATGGAAATGTCTTTGACGTGTTGCGGCTGACGGAAGGCGGACCACGCAAGCGCGCGACGGCCGTCCAGGGCTACGCAATTTCCCAGTTCGGGTCGGATTTCTTACACGTTTTAAGGGACGTTTTTTCCACATTCCGCTTTATATTAAAGTATAGGGTTGGGTTAATGTTAATAAGCCTAATTTACTGGGGGCGTTTAAAAGAGGGTAACCTTAATTAATTAGTGGCTTTTAGTGCCATCTTTTAAAACTTAATTCATAAATAATTAGGGGTAAAAAGAAAGAGGGTTTTGCTTTCGAGCTTTGAATTAAAGAAAAACAGAAAGAAAGAAAAAGGGGAGATAAAGTCAACGAGAGAAAAGATGAGAACGAGGGAGAGAACACCAAAGCTTGGGAAATTGTTCGCTTGATTAAATTATAAATGAGTAATGATGCGCCTTAGTAGAAGAAGGCTTGATAAATTATAAATTGAGAAATGATGATGCCTTAGTGTAAAGAAGGCTTGATGAAATTAGGGCGACTCGGAGTTGAACGCTTTCCAAGGTTGACCAGGATTAGAAGAATATTGAGACGGTAGTGAGTACAGTGTCACGTGTCGGACACCAGGATTAGAATATGGCCGCATGGGGAAAAGAGAGAATTTCTGCCTCCTTCCTCAGGAAAGGAGAGCCCAATGAATAGAGGATAGGAGTAAGGGGAACAGTTAGAACAAGGATAGAATAGGATAGGGTGACCACGTTACGGTACAGGATAGAATATGGAGAATCGGAGTGTCAGAGGAGTTCAGACACCAGGTAGGAAAACTGGATCGGGTGCCAACGTTCAAGGCCGGTACCAGGTATAGATATGAGGATCGGAGTGCCACGTTCCGCCACCAGGATAGCAATAGAGGATCGGCGTGTCACGTACGACACACGAGAAGAAAGATAATGATCTTGAAAGATAATGAATATACTCAATCTAATGAAATAAATTCCAAATGAGTATGGTTATTGAAGGATTGTGAGTCATCATGTGTGAACTCGGTTGTACTGTGTTGAGTTATTGAGAATTCATTGTTGTTATTGACTAAATGTGAGTATTTGTAGGTGATTACATTCTGATATTGATATATACTGTTCCCTATTTGAGTGGAAAGATGATATCTAATAAGTACGTGTGGTTGTACTGGAACCATAATTTCGTTTTCCTCTTTGCTTATTTGTGTTGGTGTAACTGCAGAAAAAGCACCTCTCTTTCCGTACTTCAACTCGAATAGCAGATCTAGCCGTCTCACTTCATCGGAAATTACAGGGTGCGCTAGCGTCTAGCTTGGTGGGGTATTCTTCTTCAAGTATTGATGCCTTGAACTTCCGGCATGACTAGCTTTTTTAGATATTTTGTTCTTAGACATTCCTAGTTACAGTAATTGAAGATAGATGTTCTTGTGAATGAGGACTTCCCGATTTTGGGGATAATAATCATGTATTGAATTGATTTTATTAATGCGTTTAAGTCTCCGAATTATTTCTGTTGATTATATCTTGAATGTTAGGTTTTGATGGGGTTGGTTAGCACATAGGAGGGTAAGAGGGTTAAAATTGTGGGGGTGCCAGTAGCGTCCCTGACTTGGGTACGTGACAGAATGATGGAAATTTGTGTCCTTAATGTGTTATCGAAAGGTTTTTTCACATATATGTACATAGAATACTCCATAATGCTTAATCTACGTAATAGAGGGCCTTGAAAGGTGTGTTACTCAAGGGTATCCGAAACATGGTTAGTGTGCTAATGATATATGTTATGCTATGTGAAAGGATTCTCACAGATGTATAGGTTGATGAAAGGACCTTCTCATCTAAAACCTATGAGCTAATCATATTAGTGAGTAAATTCCTAAACCTATGTTGTATAGATATAAATGATTATTAAGCTTTTCAATAAATGGACTTAGTGGCCACGAGAAATTTGTATATGGAGTATGTGTACATCCAATGTAGCAAATTTAGGTCTATCATAAAATCTTAGGAGGTGAAGCCTCATATCCCAAGGGCCCCATAGAGGGTTGTTTCCATGATAGCCTCCATGTTCCAGACTATGTTGCTAACATAGCTATTACTAACTAGTTTATCACTAAAAGCATGTCATGTTTGCGTTATTACTTTGTCCTGTAGACCACTTTCTTTAGATGTGGGGTTTCATAAGACCGAATTCCATGTTTAGCATCACATGGTCTATGTCGGTTAAGACTATAGATCCCTAAAGTAAAATGGACAATGTAAGTAAATAAGTAGAACCCTAACTAGGATGACTTAAGGGAGGTTATATAGGATAGGTGGAAGTAATAAACCCATCTTGACATTGCACAAGTATCTCCTTCAAAATATCTAAGAAGGCGTTTTAATGTGTATAATTATGATTATGTCCATATGCATGACTTTGTAGTATTGGTCTACTTGTTGTGATGAAACGCATGGTCTGAGCCTACATTAAGTGGATCTTAATCTGTATATGCATAATGTTAATTTTAATGAGTATATGATGTAGGTATTGCCGAGCTTGGATGAAGTTACTTCTACTTGTTATGTTTATGTATGAAGTGTTAAGGTTTATGATTTCATGAAGGGTTTACTAAGTATATGTGAGTTTATGGGTCTTCACATTTACATTGCAAAAGTATACTAAGATTGGGGTCATGAATAAGGTCTTATAATGACTTATGTGAAGTGAAGTAAAAATATGTGCAAAATGATATAGCTTACTGTAAAGCAAATGGATTCTTGACTTAAATGTGCCTATGATATATTATGCTTATATGATGACATGTGTTGGCTTAGGTTGTATGCATTATTTCTTTGTGACCTTAAGGTGATGCATTGCACCATGTATCACTAGAAGGTTACTTGGGAGGTTAGTAAATAAAACAAAAGATATTTCACTTAAAAGAGGAAAGAAACCACCGTAGGTAAATTGGAAATGCCTCTTAAGTCAATATGTTCTCTTATATGATTTATGCCTTTGAATATGTCTATATGCAAGTTGTGACTGAGATATTTACAAAACAATCTGTTGTAACAGGTTGTATAAAAAAAGATTTACTCAAAAGCCATGAAGTATTTTATAAAGAAAATGATCCTTTTAATGCATGTTTTTGCATGGTTTGTCATTACTTTAGTGCATTATTGGACTAATTCCATTCTTCTCTACATTTTACAAAAAAATTATGAGATTGATTCTTAAAGGATGTCCTTGAATGGTGAAGATTCTTGATAGTAATTTCAAAAGCTTAATGAACTGAATCTTAATTCAAAGGGATCTCCCAAAAACTATCTATTAGGTGTTTGTATTGTAGTATCAGAGCATTGACGTTGTTCGTTTTGAAAAAGTTCTTGGGGTCCAAGAAAAGTCCTTATTGCCACGTTCTCAGAGCTAGAGTCTCCTAGCAGTTAGTGGAGGAGTCATGACACATAAAATGGTACGGAACGGCTATAGCGAGATAGAGTTTACCTTCGTCATTATACAAGCATAACTTTAACATGGCTTCTTAACATTAGACATTAAGTCACATAAAATTCATCTCATAAATGATACACAATTCATACACTTATATATAACAAAACCAAGACTCCCTTATTGGAATGTATTCTTGTGCAATAGATAAATAATGTCCCATACAATCACCTACCCTAAGTAGTTCACTCTTTTAGGAGACTAAGTTAATTACATTCATTTGTGGAGATAGCTTTAAACGACAATCTGAAATCACCATATTACCCCTATCGGTGAGAAATTCCCACTTTTATAAGGGTCATTCGTTTATCTTTTACGTGGCCTCATCAATAGCTATACCAATGTGGGTGCATAGTTAAGGGATAAAGATATTTCTATTAAGTAACTCATTTTCTACTAACGAGGAGTAATCATCTCAAGAGGTACATTGGAATACAACATCTCAACTTACAAAGTCTAACCACCGCTTCTTCATATCTTCTTAGTGTTAATCATAACTCCCTCACGGAGTATAAAATTATATACTATGTGTTAATGATATTTAGTGGACAAAATATCTCAACTCACAAAAGGTATCCATCCTCATACCTATCTAGAAAGCTCTTGGAGATAATGAGGTTACTACTAAACACTTCAGCGAGAATCACGAATAGTTCTCACCCCAATATTACCCTCATTCATAGTTGTTATCTTCATTCATTCATTCAAGTGTGAGTGTGTGTGTGTGTGAGGAAACACCTTTTACATAATCACCATTTGATTAGCGTTGAATTCCATACATATTTAAACTTTTTTTCATCATATTTCACACACTAGCATGCTCAACATGTACACATATTTTATTTAGACATAACCTAAACAAGGCATACAATTCAAGTTTCATAGGACATATCAATACGAACATTATCATTTCCACTTCACATAACATTTCAAACCTTAAGTCCTCATACTCACCGAACCCCTTTGTTTCTGTAAAATATACATATCCATAAGACCTCAAAGGAGTATAAACACCGAGACCACCAAAGGATTTACACACAACAAAAGGAACATTTCACAATAAGGTTTTTTAAACAATATAACCAACTTACCATGAATCCACACTTTCAACACCTATAATCCATTACTCAATAATATATCATAAATAGACCTTAGGGAAGTAGCTATATCACCATATAACCATAAACAAACTATAACTCTAACATTATCAAATATATTCATTAGACCCATTTCATAAGTCAAAAGTTGATAAAAAGCAATAACTTGTTTTCTATGAAGTTTTAGCATTATAATCACCAACTAATATTATAAATAAATATTTGAATCCTTTAAAACATTTTGATGCAAGACCTATACTAAGAGTCAAAGATAGAAGAATTAAGGACTTGAAAACCCTTTCTAAAATTCCTTAGAAATGGCTCTTTGAATGGAAGAAAGTTCAAGGATGACTACCATACCTCAATGAGAACAAAACCATGAACGTTTTATGAAGATTCGTCCACAACCATCCTTTTCTAGACCTTCCTAGAATTAAAGCCTCTATTGGGTTTTGAGATAGAGTCTTTCTTGAGGGAGTGTTTTAGTTTTTTGAAAGTTATGTACAAAATTAGGTCTTAGTGTTTGAACCCTCTTAATATACCTTAAATACCCTAAAATAATAACCCATGGTTAATAAAAGAATTGGGGTGTATTTAACTAACACCCCAATCCTTGGAAGATATTGTCTTTTATAAGATTTAGTACCCTAAGTAGTACACTCTTTCGGAATGCCTACCTAGTGCAATGGATAGATAGATTCCCATTCCACTACCTACCCTAAGTAGTACACTCTTTTAGAAGACTTATCACTTGCATTACTTTTTTGGGGGTTAGTTTAACCGACATACACCATGAGAGCTAGACACGGAATTCCTACACTTCCCTTAACGGAGAAGGTTCCCCCAACTTGCCTAGAATGAGGTCTTTTCTTTTAAATTCTACATTTCTTTCCCAATAGCTACACCTGTGCGGGCGCATAGTTAAGGGATAAGGAGATTGTTACAAAATAACTCATTATCTACTAACGAGGAGTACTCATCTTAAGAGGTACATTTTAATACATCATTCAAAACTCACAAAGTATATCCACCACTTCCTCATATCCTCTCGGTGCTAGGCATAATTGTGATGAATTATCAACATTTTAAACTATAGGTTAAGGATAACTAGTATGCACCACATTCACGAAGGGAATCCATCCTCATACCTGTCTTAGAAAAACCTTATAAAACAATGAGGTTGCTACTAAATACTTCATATTAACTCACGAAGAGTGTTCACTCCAAAACTCCCATTTTTCACGTTCTTTAACTTTATTCATTCGTTCGAAATGTTTGTATGCATATAAATGTTATCACACCTTTCATATAAACACATTTCATTTATATTTCATTCTATACATGCTTAGACCTTCATTTAACACATCACATACTTCGAAATACTTCATATAATCATGTAATTAATTTAGGCATACTCTTGTCTACTTCGCATACTATGTTTCATAAAGCATATTTTATAAAGAATAATCATCTTACTTCATATAACACGCCTTCAAGACCTCATTCACAACTCACAAGTAGCTTCATATTCACTAGTATACCATGTAAACATTACCACCAACGATGGACCATACCACTTAAGAGCATTTCATAATTAAAGATAAACAAGATAAGACACTTAGCCTTTAATCCAATATTTCATCACCCATAACAATTCAATAAAAATCCATCATAATATATCCCTTAAAACAATAGCTAAAAAACAATATCAATAAATGGAAACTAAAGCTCAAAGACTACAATATCATGGTCATTCAACCCTTTCTTAAGCCAAAAGTTTATTAAAGTCTTTAACAAGAATGATCTGATGTTTTAGCATTAAAATAACCAACTAAAATTAAAAACATCATATTTGAATAATTAGAAATGTTCTAATTAAAGACTTGAACTGAGAGTCAAACATAGATGATGTTAGGGTATGAGAACCTCTTTTGAAATTTCATAGAAGTGGCTCCTTTAATGGAAGAGATTTCAAGGATGACTACCATACTTCACATTGAAAAAAAATCCACTGATTTTGATGAAGAAATCGACCATAAACAGCCCTCCTATCTCTTTCTTGTCTTTTAGCTTCCACAGAGACTTTAGAGTGTCTTAAGAAGAAGGGTTTTTTGGCTTTAAAAATGAAATATAAAATTAGGTTTTAGGGTTTAAAAAACATTAATATAACTAATAGACCCTAAAATAAACGTCGAAAGTCCTTAAAACAGTTGGTGTCAATTTACCGAAATACCTAAGCTAGGGCAGCCTTTTAGCATCTTTTGCAGGGGATAGGATGCACAAAACTGTCAAACAGAAGTTGGCCATTTGCCCATTCAGCACCTGTTGGTGGGTGGGGTGTAAATCAATGGGAATTAGATATAACATAAGCATGGCTATACTACATGATGTACAACGATGCCAAGGTCGATGGGCCTTCATTTGACCAATGGTCAGTCTCTTCTGACAATCGTTTGGGCACTGCTTGGCATCTTCTAACAAATTGATGGGGTCCTCTTCTCGGGCCCCTCGTGGGTAATGGGTGGGATCGTACCTTGAATTTAGACTCCTAAACATAGTCATCTAGCTGTTAGGAATATCCCACACAATTTTTGACTAAAACAAACACGTAAAACTGGCTGAAACACACTAGCACACAACAACAATTTCTAAGACACACCTTCCTAACGTCATGGACGTTCTTGGACTTTTAACCTCCAAACTTAACCAAACATCACACACTGCCTAAGGAAATAAATAAAATCACTTCATCACAAAATTTACTCATGAAACAATTTCAAATCTCTATTTCATTTTAGTTCATTTTAGGGTGTTACATTCTCCCCACTTAGAATATCATTCGTCCTCGAATGACACTAAACACTTTAAGACCATCAAGGACTCACTTAGAAACACATAAAACATTACAATAATGATCAAAATATCATAGCCGAGGAATCAACTAGAAACGAGCACAATTTACACTTTCAAAAACTCTTTGCAACACAGGCACTTTTCGAAATCTTTGTCTTTTCAAAAATCACTCTTACCCTTCACTTATGGAGAAACTACCCTATACAACATTCAAAATTCTCATATGCAACACTTTTGCACACATTGTTACTAAATTTCAAGACAGAGAAATTTTTTTCCTAAATGAATATTTTCAAAGTGAGACTCTACGTTAGTACATTGTAACTTGAAAAACTCACAAAACTTCCAGATCACCTATCACTTATGAGGAAACTACCGTCACAACATTAAAATGATCACTAAACATATTATAAACACATTGAAACCATTGTTTATAAATGCAATTTTTCTTCAAAAATTTACATTTTACAGTGAACAGAAAACTTCTAATGTCGCTTTTTTGAAACAATTTCATAATTCACCTTTTCAAGAAACCTTAACAAGTGGCACGACAATTATGAAGAAAAACCATGACCTACTAAATCACTTCAAAGAAGAGACCTTGGGTAAGTTTACATTATTTCAATTTGGAGTAGCATCCCACACTATTACTCCACTAGTGTACCTTGAGTATTCTCTTGGAACTAGTACACTACATGAAATTATACTTATCATTTCATGTATGCAAAAAAATTAAGCTTAACTGATTCTTAATGTCTATACCTTAAATTCCATTTAAACTTCATATACAACACAAGATAACTCTTCATAAGTTCATTTCAGAACAAAGCCTTGAAGCATTTAAGAACGTATTAGTAGCTACACCTACAAAACATAGAGAGGTTGATACCAAACCTTACCCATGCCACATGTTAAACATGCAAAAAAGCTCCCAACTTTTTACCATCAAGGAAACTCATAAAAAAGGAGAAATTAACGTATTTACTATTATTCAAGACTATGAATCATTACCAAACTACTAAGTATTCAGGTCTCAAGCTTGAATAAGAACAAAAAAGAAAGATGAGGATATCAACTACCTTTGTACTCACTCATTCTCCCCAATTAGGGTAAAGCAATCTTAGAGGTCTCATATTTCAAAGTACCACTACACCTATCACAAGGTAGGAACTCATACTACTCTTAACACATGATCAGCAAGACTTTAATTCTACGAGTAAAGCATGACACTCTCCTCTTAGGATTAAATCTAGAATAACACCCTCAAGATTAATCACTCAACTCTTAAACATCACATATATTAACTAATGGAATAGAACCCCTTCTTTCACACAACATTACCACATTCTTTCAAAACACTCAAATTTAAACCATAGTTATCTACTATCATTGTACACAATCATAAGAAAACTCATTTTCCACCAAAGGGACTTCATTCAACAATTCTAAGTCTTACCATGCTTAGAAATACATAACCCTACAATTTCATATCACTATTCTTCAAACCTCATATGTCACACAAAGACATAAATGGCTTCACATCACAATTCTTTAAACTAATCTTCACATTTATAATTCTAACCATAAAACCATCGTAAGCATCAAAAGTTACCTTTCTCTTCCTCAACATAAAAACATCTCCCTTATCAAAAAATAACACCTAGAAAAACCACCAAACAAAGGAGAAGAAGAGAGAGAACTTATAGATTTAAGTTCTATGGAACAATAAAAGAGTAATGAAGACAAACTGATTGTGAAATATTATTTCCCCATCCCATAGCCTATTTTAGTTCCATGGATGTGTTATGATTCACACAAATTACCAAGACACTACTAGACGTGACTTGTAAGACTTTTAGACATTAAACAATCTCCCATAAACTTTTATCTGATACCAAGTTTGTCACGACACCAAGTATCTCCTCGAAGTTAGGAAGAACCCTTGAATCGTCACAAGGTGTACCTGACCCTTTTGGATTTTGTACAAGCCCTTTAACTATCGTTTATTACATAAGAAATGAAATGTAGTGCACAATATAAAGTTTCATGACATTTGATATAAAAAGGAATTCTTTCATAAATACTAAGAAATTTTAATTGTCATAAGCCAATTAAAAGTCACGAAGTAAAAATCATAGGGACACAACCCATTACATTTGAAAGTAACACCTAATAAGAAATTATACAAAATTAATGATTTATTAACTATGTCCTATAAAATATGAGGACATACTTTGTTTTGAGAGAATCATTCCCATGCTTTGCCCTCTAAACTTCAACCTTGCTTCCAAACCTATACTTATTGAGTATAGAAAAGTATGGGGTTAGTACAAATATTGTACTAACTATGGCATATTCAAAATCATACAAAAAAGGGATATTTTAGTAAGAATACATTTTCAAGAAAATTAAGTAAAACGTTCAAGAATAAAGAAGTAACACAACATAAGAATCTTCACTTAACACATAGAGAAAGATTTCCATAATTTTTTTAAAATAGTACCATTTGCATTGAACCTTTAAAAGTGTTACAATGAACTCTTTATAGCATTGCAGTGAACCACATAAACTCCAAAAACAGTGAACTTTCAAGGTCTAGAAAAGAGGACGTGAACTCATTTCCGTAGGAGTTTCCCTAGAAAAGGTTATCATAAGACTTACTGAGGTAAGAAATTTAGGAAGATCCCATACACATCCTTCAATACATATCTAGGTGATCCCCAAGACTACCCATTCTAGGCTTACTCGCCTCTGGAGAAAAGCCCCCACTCAATGACAAGACATTAGAAGGACACTCAAACAACACACCAAGACTTTCCTTCAGATTACCTACCTAGTGAAATGAGTCGATGGATTCCCATTCCACATCCTCCCTAATTATAACACTGTTTCACAAGAATTAACTCATACAATTAAAATAATCACCAAGACTCCACTTTCAGAATTCCAACCTAGTGCAATGGATAGATAGTGTCCCATTTCACTATCTACGCTAAGTAGTACACTCTCTTAGAAGACTTAACACTTTCATTACATTTGTGGGGGTTAGCTTAACCGTCATAGACAATTATATATAGGCATGGAATCCCAATACTTCCCTCATCGGAGAAGGGTCCCCCCAATTTCCTAGAGTGAAGTCTTTTCTTTTATCTTTTACCTGGCATTCCAAATAGCTACACCTACGTGGGTACACATTTAAGAAATAAGGAGATTACTACTAAGTAACTCATTCTCTACTAATGAGGAGTACGCATCGCAAGATGTACATTTGAATACAAATGTCAACTCATGAAGTGTATCTACTCCTTCTTCATATCCTCCCAGTGTTAGTCATAACTCCCCACAAATTCTCAACATTTTAAAGTATAGGTTAAAGATAACTAGTGGAAACCACATGTCTGCTCACGAAGGGAATTCTTCCTCCTACTTATCTTACAAAGATCTTAGAGGAAAAAGAGGTTGATACTAAATACTTAATCTAAACTCACAAAGAGTGTTCACCCCAAAACTCACCTTTGTTCACATTCTTTAACTTCATTTATTCATTCAAAATGTGTGTATGTGTATACATTTGATACACCCATTATTTAAACATAATTTCATTTACATTTAACTCTATACATGCTTAGAACTTCATTTATCACATCACACACTTTAACGTACATCATATAGTCATGTAATTCATTTAGGCATACTCACTAGCCTACTTCACATCATAACCTTCATAAAAAAACATTTTATCAAGAATAGAATAATTATCATCTTACTTCACATAACCTGCCTTCAAGGCCTCATTCATAATTCACAAGTAGCTTCAGATTAACATATATATCAAGGAAACATCGCCACCAAAGGTTCACCATACCTCTCAAGATAATTTCATAATAAAGCTAAACAAGATAAGTAACAGACCTTTAATCAAAGCTTTCATTACCAATAATAATTCCTTCAACAATCCATCATATATAGGACTTAGGGAAGTAGACAAACAATATCAATAATAGGAAACCAAAGCTCAAAGACTACAATATCATGCTCATTCAACCTTTTTCTTAAGACAAAATTTGATAAAAATCATTAACATGATTTCGTTTAAGTTTTTGCATTAAAATCACCAAATAACATTAGAAACATAACATTTAAATCATTAGAAATATTTTCATGCAAGAACAATAATTGAAGTAAAAGATAAAACAAGTATGGGCTTGAAAACATATCTAGAAATTTCATAGTAGTGTCTCCTTTAATGTAAGAGAGTTAAAGGATGACTATAATAACTCCAATTGAAAAACCCTCCACTGAGTTTGATGCAAAAATCGACAACAAACAGCCCTCCTAGCTCCTTCTATACTTCCATATGCCATGGAGACTTATGAGAGTCTTTTAGGAGGGAGGGGTTTTGGGTTTGAGGAAATGAAGTATAAAATTAGGTCATAGGGTTTGATATAATTTAATATAACTAATAGACCCTAAAATAAACGTCCAAGGTCCTTAAAAGATTTAGGGTGAATTTACCAAACACCCCAAGCTAAGGTAGCCTTTTAGCATCTTTTACAAGAAGCAAAAACGGAACCCATAAACGGGTCGTTATACCATCAATGCCCCGTTGGTGTAGGTCCATCGATGGGGACTTATCATTATTCCTTAGAATGATATCCTACTTTTCATGGAAAAGAGACGCCCAAGGTCGACAGGCCATCGTTTGACCAATGATTCGTACTATATGGTCATCGTTTGGTTAGTGCTTTGTAGCTTCTTGCCAATAGATGGGGTCCTCTTCTCGAGTGCCTCATGGGTCTTAGGTTGGGTAATAATCGTACGTTAAATACCTAAAAATATTCTTCTAGGTATTAGGAACATCTTACACTAATTTCAATTAAAATGAATACATAAAACTCACCCAATCACACAATGACACACAAGAACTTTCTAAGACATACCTTCCGAACGTCATGGATGTTTTTAGACGTTTGACATCCAAATTTAACAAAAAATACACAATCTAAGTGAACTAGTATAACTGTTTTTATTAAAAAATTAACTTAAGAATCAATCACAAAGCTCTAGTTCACCTTAGTTCATTTTAGGGTGTTACAATCTAAGTATGTTTATGTTAAAGGTTTCCTCATATATGTACACATACACACACGTGAAAGCAGGTATAAATTATGATAATGATGATCTTTAGGACTATTTTGGATGGATTTTCTTAATTGTAATCTAAGCTACACTATGTTATGATTATGTGAAAGGATATTCTCAACTGAATTATTTTTTGATGAAAGGGTATTTTCAATATTAAACTATGAGCTACGTATATGTATAGGAGGATTTCATGTTCTAAAGCCTATGTTACTAAGAAATGTAAATGAAGACTTAAATACATTTCCCAAAGAGAAAGTCATAACATGATAATGAGAGGTGCGACTTCACAAAGGTAGTGAGGTTCACACTATGTTCTCCCATGTTGTGGAAACTGCAATGCCATTTGTCTTAAAAAGGTTTTCAATTATACAAATCATATTTCCTTAATAATGTGCCCCAAAAGAATCATAGAAATTAGATCCACATTAATTCTAATTTAAAGTTCATGTCCTACCTTGGCAACTAGGATACCCTTCTTTTGGTGTGAGGGGACGCCATAGGATTTCATGTTTAGCTCACATGGTCTTAATGTTTGTTAAGGTGATGTTTTCATGAAAGTAAAATCCACAATGGCAGTAAGATGATAAACCCTAACTCGGACTAACTAAGGGAATTGGATTAGTGTAGGTGAGGGTGTTAGACTTTATGTATGCACTGCACAAGTAGATCTTGAAGGGATTTCTAGTAGGAAGTTCTATATGTATTTATAAATGTACATGTATCTCATGCGTGTCATTTTGGTGTTGTCCTATTTGTTAAAATAATATGCATAGTATTGATGCTATTGTGTCTACGTGATGATGGTCTTATTTAATATGTATGAAATTGTATATACTTGTTATATTGATGAAATGAACTCTCTCTATATGACATGTTATACATTTTTATTATAGTGATATTGTTAGTATAAAAATGACTATTTTGTTGAGGTGTTCATAACGACTAAAAGAATTATGACCATGATATAACAAAGGAACGAGCTCTTATAAGATGTACTATGAAGTATGTGGGGTGTTATGTGATGTTATGTGCATGATATGAAGTGTCTTAAGGTATACATCTAATTGAGGTTATGACGATTGTATGAATATTCACTTTTGTGAATTTAAGGTGATACTTTGGTGTTAATGGTGGAATTAAACACTATTCATGCATTTCTTAAATGTCACTTAAGGGTTGATTTGGGGTGGATGAGTGGAATTAAAGAGAAAAGGTAAAACTATTATAATTATGAATATGATCTGAATTATGGTTGTGTTGTCATGAGTAGTGTATGTGTCTATATATGTTGTATGTGAACTATGTGGTGATATTGTACCAATGTTCATGATGTTTTACAAAAAGGCTAAAGACCAATCCAATCTCAAAACATATTGCAACCACGAACGCATGATGCATGATTTCTAAGTAAATGTCGTTTTTAAAAGCATGTTTTTACATGGTTGACATACTTGTTCAATTTTTATACTAATACCATTCAATTTCATTTTTTACACAAAGTGTAGGTGGTGATGCCTAGAGGATGTTTCATAAAGTGAAGATCTTTATAATGTGTATCCATGCTTAAAAAGGGATCCTTAAGATTAAACTATTTCCATGTCAAGATGTTATTAAAAGTTTATGTAATAGCCTAGATTACTATTTTATGTTTTTGACGGTTGTGTTCCTATTCTACTTTGTTGATGTTGAGACTAAGAGGACAAAAGAGACTTAGATGAGATTATGTAGACTGATATCTTTTCTACATATGAAGTTGATTGTGATGATTGGTGTGCTATGATTTTTTTAATGTTCTACTAAATTTCTATGACAATGCGATGAATGATGTATATGGGACTCTATAACTTCTCCGAGAGGTGAATTATGCCATTTCACTTCTACGGGTTGCTCCTTGGTTGTGAGAAATGTGGTATTAGAGAATCAGGTTATTGACAGTTTTTTTTTGTGTCCAAAGTATAATAATTCAATGTCTAGTAGAGTCATGTTCATCCGTGTGAGTCATGACAGATCTACGAGTGAGAGGCTGTAGGACGATAAAAGTTTATCTTTCTTCAATACTCTTGTGTCTTCCCGTAGAGATTAACTCTATAAGATCTCTCTCTTAAGTTTCGTTGTTCGGCGGTCTTTTATATGTGATTTCTTGGAAAGGATGATTTCTCAATGCTTGAGGAAGAAAAGGATATTTTATGTTCTAGTTATTGTTGTTGTGACATGATGAGTATATGTGAAGGTGAATTTAGATATTATTGTTGTGATATAAATTATGCCTATATGTGACCTATGAGGTTTGTAGTTATATGTTGAGATGTTATGTTATGATATAGTGCTATCTTGTTCAGAATTGTGATGGTTTAATAGAGTTATCTTTGAAATAATGAGTTATGTTATAAATATATGTAATGATAGTACAATGTTATGTTATACGTTTCAAATATTTTGGAGGATTGTGTTATATAGTGAGAAATTAATGTTGCCCGTTTCTGTATGAGTAATGCTACATAGTTTTTCTTGCAAGAAATGGAGTCTTTTGTATAGGTATTGTCCTAAGAAAGAAAGGTAGTGTGCTTACCTTGTAAGGAAATTTTAAAGTATGCTAGTTAATGAGAGAACCCATATTGACTACTTTGAAGTGGTTAGTTTCCTTGTATGTTTGATCCTAAGTCTAACCATTAGACAAAGTGCTTAGAATTAACCAAGGCATTGTTTGTTGAAAGTTTCCACCAGAGGTGATGACCCTTGTAGGCTAAAATATTATGAGATATGGAATTACCCTTAGTATTCATGGTATAGTTGAGGCCTTATGTGGTTGAGTATCTTTACGTAACTTGTTTTCAATGATCCTCCTTTAGATGATAAACATAGAGGAACAGTAATGTTTGAGGAGTACCTCTTGATGATTGAGTTACTAAGCTCCTTGACAGGAGATTAGGAGTGGAAACCCTCAATGATGTCAAACCTTTCTATGTGAGGTATGTAGGTTTTGTCTTGACTTGCCTTAACATTGGTGGATAAGGGCATGAAGTATGAATGTTTGATTAGGCTTATCCCAAGTGGGGGATAATGTGCCTAGATGATAAGGTTTTTGAATGCCCTTAATGGTACTTTTTTGAGTTCCCTTGAATTTCCATAGAATAGATATCACTTGGAGTTATTAGTATGAATTAGAATGAGTTAGCTACTCATTTGGGATCTCTTGAATTCCTTCCGTGGTGGAGTGTGACTAAATATTTAGTGGGTTAAAAGTAGTCTGATGAGATTAGAAGGAGAGTCTGTTAAGAAGGGGGGTTGCATAAAACTGGTCCAAGAAGGGGAGCTTGTGTCACTAACTAGAAGGATTGGAAAGTCCAAGTTCTTTTGGATAAGATGAGTTTATCTTGAGTGAATTTACCCAATTTGGGGGATGATGATTTTAGTTGTAAGAATGTTGATATCTCTATATTTTCCTTCTATTCTTACTCAAGCTTGAAAACCAAAGAATTACTATTAGATTTTTCATGTTATTGACTCTTTTATATGAGTATAAGTTTCATGTTATCCATATGTTATGCATGTCCTAACTAACACTATGTTATGGATGTTTTGAATAATTTACATTACATGAAAAGTAGCTTTGACAAAATTGCATGTTATATTGTTGTGCGTCTTAATATCTTAAATGTGAATTAAACTTCATGAGATAGGTTAATAAACATTCTTGATAACACTTTTGATGTGAGGGTATTTTCACCCCACAATGAGGTGTTAGGTCTTATTTACATGTTAATGATGTGAGTAACAACTTCTATAGTTAATTTGAAGAGGTTTGATATTCAAATGACAAAGGACGACCAAGATATCTGAAAACTAGTCTTTTGAGTGCTAGTGTGTCCATGTATGATTCCCTTGTTTTTATGTGTTGTTGTAGTCTAAAAATTGTGGAGTAGTTTACCTAGTACCTTAATAATGATTTTTAGGGTCAAACCATTTGGGTACGAATCCGCTAGGACCACCCTAAGGGTCCTTGAAGAGGACCAAAATCATTGACAAAAAAACTACTAAAGGCAGCTTGCAGCACCAAGATGTCAATGTAATCTCACGTCGAAATCCAGACACACAAACTTGTTGTGCATTGATCGATTGAAATGAGGCTCAGTGCCTCAAATTTTTTTGTGACGAAAGATTAGGATATACCTCCATGAGGTGCATCCACGTCCCATATTCGGTTTCATCGTTTTAAAATTATGTTCGACATGCCTTAAAGAAAAAATAAGTATGGGGGTGCTTTGGTAACATTGTGAGTCCGTGATAAAATGTTTTAAGACTAATTTAACCCCTTTACCATTGTCAACACCAAAACACCAATAGAAATTAAAAACATCCCAACAACTCTCTATCTTCAAAATTTTATCACACCTCCATTGGAGGGAAAGCTCAAGCTCGAGCTAGAAGATGAATTTTATAGTGTATTATTCTCTAAATATGTTCTCTTTTATTCTATTAAGGCATGCTAACCCTTGATCGTTAGTTAACCTTTCATCTGAAGAGTTCAATCAAAAAAAAAATCAACGCGATTTTATGATCAAAATATAAATCTTTCAATATAACAATGGTTATATTGTCAAATTGTTTTTCAAGGCATTCATATCGTGAATTCATGATTTGTTAATGATTTTAAAATGAATTTCAATCCAATTCCATGATGAGCTAATTATTCCCTTTATCTCTCTCTGGGATATAATGTGGGTCTTGTGATCTTGATTATATGATGATTGGATTATGATTATATTTTAATGAATTGTTTAATTCAATGTTTATCTATTTCAATTGATTATTTATTGTTATGAATTGAACAATGGTGATCAAAGCGTGAAAGTGTTGGCGAGTTGACCTAAATCGTAGTCTGTAATGAATATGATGATGTGCGGTATGGTCCACTTATGGTGGCGATATTTACATTCTTTTCTACCTATCTATTTTATGATCATGGTCTTGAAGAAAATAGAATTAAAGTGTATTTATATGATTCTTATCATAATTTATGATGGTTGATGTGTAGTCTTTAATCCTAGTATAATAATATTGTATTATTGATAACATGAATGAGGTGATTAGAAGAATAGGCCCTTACCTATGTAACCCTATATCACAGTTTGGTATTATTCATGATTAGGATTTTTAGATTCAAATAATGAAAACCTTTTTTTCTCTTATGATATAATGTTGGTGTGTGGTCTCTAGTCCATAATGCTATATATATGAGTTCTTCATGACTTGAGCTATATGGTGTCTGTATTGTTATCATTGGAGGATGGTTTCCTCAGTATCATATGGTTGCTATTATAAGATCATGTTGGCCAATGTACACACACACAACACATTCTTACCTATAAGTGTAACATGTTCATGAGGTCAATTTAATAAATGAAATTATGAACGATGCATTCTAACTAGAGTTACTTGAGAGGTGTACTAGTGTAGATACTTTTATGGAACTTTACTTATACATTACACATATGTACCTTGAGGATATACCTTGGGTGATATGTCTATATGCATTAGGTTATGAGAGTGATTCAAGCTATGCCTGTGCATGTAATTTATATAAATGATGAAGTATGAACATATTTTTTCTAATTTGTTTATGTGAAAGGTTTCCTCATATATGTACACATATACACACAAGAAAGAATGAACGAAGTATGTTAATGATGATCTAGTGATTAAGAGTCTTTGGATGGATTTCCTTAAATTTACTCTAAATAGACTATGTTATGGATTATGTAAAAGGATATTTTCTAATAGTTGCTTTTGAGAGAAATGATATTCTTATATTAACGATGAGCTATGTGCTGTGTGTTATATATAGATATATATGAGAGTAATATCTATTATATAGATATATATATATATTAGAGATTATATTTATATATATATATATATGGGAGTAATTTTCTAAATCATATTGATTAATTAATGTAATAAATACTTAAAAAGGCTTCTAAAAATCAAAAATAGATTCACGCACGCAGTGGGCAACTTGGCAATGAGAGGTGTTCCTTCACAAAGGTAGGGAGGTTTAAAATATGTTCTCTCATGAGGTGTAAACTACAATTCTATTTGGCATAATGAGGGTTTCAAATACACATCTCCTAGTTTCTTAACTATGTACCCTATTGGAACCTTAGCATATGGATCCACATTAATGCTAATTATTATGCTTATGTCGTACCTTTGTAAGTAGGATACCTTTCTTTTGGTGTTAGGGGATGACACTAGATTTCATGTTTGTCTCACATCGTCTTAATATCGATTAAGGCAAAGTTTGCAAAAAAGTTAAATTTACAATGGAAGTAGGATGATGAACCCTAATTAGGACTAACCAAAGTTTATTAATTGTAGGTGAGAATATGGAGTTTACCTACAAACGAAGGCAACATGATTATAATTCTAAATTTAAAGCATGACTTACTGATAAACTTAAGAGGAAATATTACCGCAAGCTCAAGTGGAATCAGAAGGAAAGTTGTGAAGATATTTGGCTTTCATGGCTGCTTCTGCTTCCCAAGTAGCTCCCTCTAAGGACAAACTCTTCCACAAAACCTTTACTGAAGCAACTTCTTTGTTTCTCAACCTATAATCTGGCGGTCAAGACTCTAAACTGGTACATCCTCATAACAAAGAGTATCTTTTACCACCTCACTATCTAATAGCATTACCGAGGCTGGATAACCCACACACTTCTTCAAGAGCAAGATGTGGAAATCTGGATGCACTGCTGCTAAGTCTACCAAAAAATATAACTCATATGGCACCTTGCTAATTCTTTTCAAGATCTTGTAAGGGTCTACATATCTACGACTGGGCTTCCCTTTCTTTCCAAATCTCATCAGCTTTACATAGTCGACACTTTCAAGAAAATCCAATCATCAAATTGGAAGTCTACTTCCCTTCTCCTTAGATCTGCATAAGAATTTCGACAACTTTGGGTTGGATTATGTCCATCTATAATGAGTGGAACTTTCTCCATAGCATGAAGGGCATGAATTGGCCCTATTAAGGCTGATTCACCTACTTTAAAATTGCCAATGTGTTATCTACATCTACTCCCATACAATGCGTCATAAGGGGATATCCAAATGCTCGAATGATAGCTATTGTTGTAGGCGAACTCAAGCAAAGGTAGATGATCATCCCAACTACCATTGAAATAAATCACACAAACTTTAAACATATCCCGTCGCATCTAAATGGTTCGCCCTGCCTTTCCATCCATCTAAAATGACCTCCAGAAGTGAGTGGTAAATTGAGGACCTCTATCTGAGATGACAATAAAAGGGACCCAATGGAACCTCAAAATTTCATTAATGTAAATATTTGCATAGTCCTAGCCAAAATTTGTAGTCTTGACCGCTAAAAAGCGAGAAGACCTAATAAGCCTATCAACTATCACCCAACGGCTTCCATGTTGTCAGAGTAAGAGGTAACCGTGATTAATCCATATTGATCACATTACACTTCAAAAGTATGAATATGATTATTTGAGTCATACCTTTATGGTTTAATCATGGTCTTTTACCTTGACTGTTGGCAATTGCACCACTTATCCTCAACATTTGTATATCCCCTTTTGTGCTTATTCCACTACGTCGACATCTTAAAGATGTAATACATTCATTGTTGGGCCACCTGGATGAATAGAATATTTAGAGTTATGGTCTTCTGTAAGGATATGCTTTCTCAACTCGCCCACATGAGGAACACATAATCTACCCTAATAAAGAAGTATACAATCTCCGCCTGGGAGAAAACCTCCACTCTCTGATTGTGGACTGAACTCATAAGTTCAAGAAATATTGGATTACTTTCTTTCTTTTCATTAACCTCTACTACAAAATAAGATTCTGCTCTATTCTGAGCTGTTACACCACTATCTGATATGCTAATAAAGCGACCTCCTAAGTGAGCAACCTTGTGAACATCCTTCACTGGCTCTTTTCTTTCATACTCAATATGGGCTACACTTTCTATATATAATCTTCTAAGAGCATTTGCTACTACATTCGCCTTACAAGGATGAGAATGCACACTCATCATAATTTTTAAGGAATTTACGTCATCTCCTCTGCCAAAGATTCAACTCTGTATGGGTGAACACATACTGAAGGATCTTATGATCAATGAACGCATCTACATGAACACCATACAAGTAGTGTATATATATCTTGAGTGCAAACACCAATGTTGCAAGCTCGAGGTCATTAGTTGGATAGTACTTCTCATGAACCTTAAGTTGTCTAGAGGCATAAGCTATAACCTTATCTCGCTTATAAAAACACAACCTAGGCCAACTCTGGATGCATCAGAATAGATCACATAACTGTAACACCCCGTGTCTGAAATAGACCAAAAATTAGTTATTCTGAAATCTGCAGGTGCAATCGACGATAACCATCGAAAGAACACGTCTTGTACCACGACCCGTACAACACATACGTCATTCATGACTGAAATATCCCATGACACAACCCAGAAAAATTTATGAAGTGTCGATCCATTGACAACCTACGGTCCATAAGTTAGACTACAACACATTGTCTATGTCGGTCGATCAACATCGCATTCCCTAGCCTCTGACAAGAACCAAGATTGAATAGTACGGTCTGTAGATGGACATACACACCATAGGTGATAATAACAGACTGTTAGGGAAAAAATATTGTTGGGTCCGCTTAAAATGATTATAAGTCATAGGAAAAAATGAATTAGGTGTACCATGACCTCTGAAATTATAGATAATTGAATTAGCTTTCCATAGCCAAAAAAATTCCTAAAATTATACCTCCGAGTAAAAAGTTACACTCGTTTTAGTGAAGGTATGTCGAACAGACCCATTCTACTAACCCAAACGACACACCATCAATTGGACGACAGCCCATTAATCCAGGTTGTTGTTTGGTCTGAAATTAATTAATGAGGGATCTTTTTTGAATTTTTTTAAACCCTATGATACTTCATTTTAACCCTAAATCATCATATTTTAGTCACATTAAGCATAGAAACATAACTAAAACTCACCTAAATAAAATCGTTAAATAAATTCAATAGAAAATTAAAAACTAGAAATGTCACAAAGATTAAGAACCCTAGTTCAAGACCGCAACAAGGTTCCCCCAATTCCAGCCTAAAATCTAAATATGTCCATAGATTTAATGAAACAAGTATGTGGGATTTTACTAGTTGGTTCCTTTTACAGCTGATCATCATAAATTAGTTAAATATACATTCCAAGTTAGATTGTAATATTATGATTTTGTTTATCGCATTAACTTCAGAACCCTAGCTATGTATGTCTTTGGTTCTACAATTACACATGCTAGGCCACATATTTCTTTTTCTTCATATATATATGTCTTAGTTATTAATGAATCATTATCAAATTAGTTGCTGCATTCTGAGTTTTCATGTTTAGTTTTGATCTATCTAGAATATATAAAAATCCAGTCATAATGTCTTAATCACTTTATTCATTTGATGTGTCACAATACTGAGTTGTACTAGGGTTCACCGTACCCATTTTTCCCAGAACTACCAGCCAAATAGGTTATATATCCACTCTGTGGGCATCAGTTTTATGATAACACCAACATGCGTTTATACTTCTAGAAGAGTATATTGGGTCCTCCCGATGACGCGTATACATCAGACTCCACATTTAGCTAATGTGGTTTTATTATCAATTATTAGTAGCTTACATAGTTCAGTCAGACTCTCTTGCATTAACCATATTTACAGGTCAGTTATTATTCAGTCTCAACATGTCATAAATTTTCTCATTGCATCAAGCTAGTTCAAAAATGAGTATATATCATGTTCTGATTATTATACTTGCTTTTGTGCTTGTTTAGTTATGTTTTATTTCAGCTTTATTCTATCCTACATGCTCAGTAACTTTAAATACTGATGCATACGTGCGCTCTACATGTTCTCGTGATTTAGTTTCAGGTTTTCAACATTAATATCATGTTTAGATCGATTCTCGATCTCTAGTTCAACAGAATCAGTGGTAAGTCCTCATTCTCCAAGGAGAATGGTTATTAGTTCATTTCAGTGTTTTAGTTAATTAGTTTTAGTTTTTCCAATACTTAGATTGGGTTGTCCAAACATTTCTAGTTAGTTAGAGGCTTATTTCGAACATAGTTAGTTTTATCTTAGTATTGAGTTTATAACTTGCTTGTATTAAATTCGTCAGTATTTCAAATATGTTTATTATAGTATATGAGTATTCCCCATCTTTTAATTTTAAATAATGACTTTGCTTCCAGAGGGTTAGTTTATTATCTTTAGTATACTCATTATCATGCAAGAAGGGTTAGCTTTGGATCACTTGTGGTACTAGGTACGTGTATGCGTCTCGAGGGTAGCTCAGGGCATGAAAAAATTAGGAATCAGATGAATAGGTTTATTTGCCATAGGATGTGTGAAAAGCCGCATGAAGTAGAGTCCTTCTCACGGGTGTAAACTGCACCACATCAAATAAGAAAGAGGCTACGAAGTGTTTTTGGAAAACATCACCTTCTTGATATTCTTACCGTGTGTTGGTATTCTGTTCTTTCTAATCCACGTTAGGCACTAAAGATCATGCATTATCATAGGATTTAATCATGGATTTTTACACAAAATGTTAGTGCATTTCCTCTCATCCCAAATCAAGATGTTTCGAATTCAGTGTTTTGGAATGACATTCATTTTTTGTCTTATAATATGACAAACCAGAACCATAAGCAGGTTTTGATTCCTACCAAAGGAAATGATGCATCAATGGTAGCTAGAGTTTGAGATTTTGATAGGATGAATAAACATGAGTTTTAAGGTCACAAGTTGGTAAGGACCCATAGAAGTTAATTGATAAGGTCAAGAAAATATTTTGATTGATGCAACTAACTATTAGTGATAGGTGGAGTTAGCATCATACTATATAAAGGATGTGAGTCACATATTGTTCACTCAGTTAAAAACAATAAAGACTACTTCATCTTCAATAACTCAGTATAGCAATAAACTTCTGTTTTAGTCCAGAAATTCTCTCAGAACGTTTATTCGTCAACCCAGTTATAGCAAGAAGGGTATAAGAAATTGCTATATCACATTACCTTATAAACTATCCAAAGAAAATCTTATAGAGTTAGAAATGGTAGACTTCGATGCCATTCTAGGCTTGGATTGGTTACATTTCTGTTATGCCTCAATCAATTGTATAACTAGGGTTTTTTTTATTCAGTTTCAAAATGAACGAATCTTAGAGTTGAAGGGTAGTATATTAGCTCCTATGGGTCGATTCATTTCACATACTAGAGTCAGTTCAAGTAGTATGTGAGTTTCCTGAAGTATTTCCATAAGATCTTTTAGAAGTCCCTCTCGAAAGGGAAATCAACTTTGGAATTGATCTCCTTCCAGATACCCAGCCTATTTTATTCAACCTTACAAAATGTCTCCAGCAGAGTTTAAGGAATTGAAAAAACAGTTGAAATAACTTAAAGATAAGGGCTTCTTCAGACCAAATATTTCACCACGGGCTGCACTAGTGTTTTTCATAAAGAAGAAAGATTGTTCTCTCAGAATGTGCATTGATTATATACAGTTGAACAAAGTCACAATAAAGAATAAGTATTCCATCCCTTGGATTGATGACTTGTTTGACCAACTTCAGGGTGCTGGTTACTTCTCAAAGATAGAACTCATATTAAGTTATCATCATCTTAGAGTCATAGACAGTGGCATTCCAAAAACATCATTTAGAAGTTTGTATGGTCATTATGAATTTGTCGTTATGTCGATTCGAATAACCAATGCTCCTGCACCATTCATGGATTAGATGAACAGAGTTTTCAAGTAGTACTTGGACTTTTTCGTTATCATCTTTATTGATGATATCATTATTTACTCTAGGAATGAGGAAAAACATGCGAGTCTTTTGAGAATAGTTCTACAGATTCTTAAGGATTAGCAGTTATTCACTAAGTTAAGCATATGTGAGTTCTGGTTGCAATATTTTCCTTTCCTTTGTGAAGTGGTATCTTCTGAAAGGATACGGGTGGATTCAAAGAAGATAGAAGCAACAAAAAATGCTCAAGACCTAACTCTACTACAAATTCAGAAGTTCTTAGGTCTAGTGGGTTATCATAGAATGTTCGTGGAAGGATTCTGATCCATAGCCTCACCATTTACTAGGTTAACTCAGAAAATGGTAAAGTTTCAATGGTCAGATGATTGTGAGAAAAGCTTTGCAGAATTGAAAACTATATTGACTACAACACCTATCTTGACTCTACCAGAGGGTTAAGATGGTAACAAGCATGGATAGGAGTTCATTACAACATAACCAAAGAAAGATAATTACCCCTGTAACCTCATTAAGTAAATTATTGGAATGACCAAGCCAAGACCTATAACCATACTCAACTAAGTAAACATAACAAGTACCATGCCCATTATCCAACTTCGCATAGCTTATCATTTAAGAGTACATATCATCATGCGTTAGCTAATGGAAACAAAACATATGTTCATAAGGGAAACAAATCTACATATACTATCATCAATGTGCAATATCATCCTATATAAACAATGTACAATTATAAGCATATGCATATATAAGAACATCCTCCTAAGACTTCCCTCAAGGCCAAGTAGTGCAATGTTTAGGTATAGTCCTATACTTTACCTAGACTAAGTTGAACCCCTTAGTTCATCCTAGTTAGAGTTCATTACTTTAGTTCATTTTAACTTTAGGGAACATCTTGCCTTTATTGACATAGACCACATGATCTAATGTGGAATCCGGTGTGATAGAACCCTACACCGATAGAAGGCAGACTACTTGACAAGGTAGTACAAAAACATTAACATAGCAACTACTAGGATCTACTAGCTTGTATTTCTATGGGGGAAACATAGTCCAAGAACTAGGATATATTGTTGGGAACCTCTTTATGCCAAATGTATTGTAGTCTCCAGTCTCATGAGTACATTAGTTATTCTACCTTCCCTATGTGGGAAGGTAAACTCCTCACGCTAGTAATCTCGATGCTAAGCTAAAGTCCCTTATGAAATGTTTTTGATATATTTATTAATCATCATAAGTTAATGTAGTTCATAGAGTCTATACCTCGTATAATCATCATATTCAAAGCTCAATTAGAATTGCATCAGTATTGTCCTTTCATTACAATTCATATAACTGCGGTTAGCACATTACATAGTAACCTAATAATAAGGCACAGTTGTATGGTCCCTTGGTTGTTCCTTTGGAGTCGTACCCAAAAATTTTGACTGTGCAATAACTCTTATACGTGTTATACACAGTTTCACAAAAATTCATCATTCTCCTACTCGGTGAAACTTAGTCAAATGGGTGAAGGCACACTAGCACGTCATTGTACTGCTTTGTGGACGTCATGGATGTTCCTTGACGTTTTGATTTCTAAACTTCCTAAATGTCTTATATTCATTAAAATTGACATTAAAATACTGTCTAAACCTTTTTTCAATTATGTAAAACTCTAGATCACGTCTTAAACTTTCGGAGTGTTAAATTATCCCCCCTTAGGAACATGTATCCATGAATGATAGTAAAATCTTTAGGAAGGAATAGACTCATGACTAGTAGCCCAACAAATAACAATGTATCAAAACATGAGTTACAACTCAATTCATGGTATTTTAACACATAGCAATTCAATACTTCAATTACCATACATAAGGCTCAAAATCACGTTATGAGGAATTTACTTCTCACAACAACATGAGCTCAGCATATGAGTCAATTATGAAAAAACTCAACTTACAAAAATGCTCAACATCATCTCGTAAAGAGTCACCATATAAACATGAACAACATAAACTTAAAAAAAGCAATAAGCAATACATTCAAGTCTATGATCAAACTTTACTTTAATTTCACTTTAACATGAGATTTTTTGCTTAAAATCACCAAAAATAAAATAAACATAAAGTTTAATCATTATATTTATTATTAGTAGGAATAACTAACCTTAGTTATAAAAAAGATGAGGGTAACGTGACTTCATGTGTTCCTCAACCTCTCGTGTTGCACCCTCATCTAGGTTATTCTTCCAAAACACCTTTATGGAAGCCACCTCTTGTTCCTGACGTCCTTACATTTCTATCAAGGATTTGCACCAGAACCTCCTAATAAGAGAGGTTATCTTAAAAACCAAGACCCTATACAGGAAGAATGGACTCGGGATCACCGACACACTTTTTAAGCATATAATCATGGAACAACAGATAAAATCGAAGCTAATTTACTAGGCAATCCCAACTCATAGTGAACCTTACCAATCTTTGGCAACATTTCATGGGGACCCACATTACGAGTCTAAACTTTCCTTTCTTACCATATCTTACCACCCCTTTCGCAAAACTTTTGGATACACTTTAATAATTTCTTCAAACTCTAATTCCCTTATCCTATGGTCTGTGTAAGAATTTTTCTGGCTATAGGTTGTTTTCAAGCGATTCCTTATGATATGAACCTTAACAAAAGTCTTATAAATCGAATAGGGACCCAAAAGTGAAGACTCACCCACTTGAAACCATCCAATTAGAGATCTACATCTCCTACCATAGAACGCTTCCTAAGTATCCATAGATATAGATGAATGGTAGCTATTATTGTAGGCAAACTCCACCAAAAGCATGTTCTTATCCCAATTTCCGTTCAAATCAATTATACAAACTCTAAGCATATCCTCAAGGGTTTGAATAGTATGAACCACTTAACAATCCGTTAGAGGATGTAAGGCGTTGCTTATCTTCAAATTGTTACCCAACCCTTTTTGGAAATACCTCCAAAACATAAATGTGAATTGTCCCCCCTATCTGATATGATGATAACAGAATACCATGTTGACACAATCTCATCTATGAATATCTTAACATCATCCTCTACTTTGAATGAAGATTTTACGAAAAGAAAGTGAGCCGATTTGGGCAATAAATCAACAATCATCCATATGGCGTCATATTGCTTTTATGTGAGATGAATACCTACCACAAAATCCATATTTATATCTTTCAACTTTAAAGTAGGAAATTGGATTTTTTGAAGTATACCACCCGAACTTTGGTGTTCGACTTTCACTTGTTGGCAATATGGACACATTGCAACAAATTCCATTATGTCCTTCTTCATTTCTTCCAATTAAAACACTCCCATAAGGTCATGGTACATCTTTGTAGAGCCTGGATTAATGGATTCACGAGACTGATGATCTTCTTCAAGAATCCGGCTTCTCAAACAATCTACATTGGGAACACGCAACCTTCTTTGATACCTAAAGAGACCATCACCCCTAAGGAGGATGAGTCATTAATCTTACCAAGAACCATTTCCTTCAAATCCATCAATGGTTGATGAAGGTGTTTCTTAGAATTCATCTCAACCACAAAAGATGACTCGGAGTTATGGTGGATCATAAAACCACTATTCGGAGAATCTTCCAATCTAACGAACAATGTAGCCAACCTATGAATATCTTTCGCTAGGTCTTTCTTGGTTTCCTTTATATAAGACACACTACCCATAGTCATACGACTTGGAGCATCCGCAACCACATTTGTCTTGCTAGGGTGATAGAAAATGCTAATGTCGTAATCCTTCAACATTTCCAACCATATTCTTTGTCAGAGTTTCAACTCATCTTGAGTAAACTTAAATTATAGAATCTTGTGGTCGGTATGCACACCCACATTCACAGCATACAAATAGTGCCTCCATATTTTCATGTAAATACCACACCCGCTAACTCAAGATTATGAGCTAGATAGTTTCTCTAATGCACCTTAAGTTGTCTAGAGGAATAGGCTATTACTTTCCCATGTTGCATAAGCAAACTTCCTCAACCCTCTCCGGATGCATCATAATACACAATGAAGACCTTGGTACCCTCTCGTAAATTCAACACGGAGCGGAAGTAAACCTATCTTTCAAAATTTGGAAGCTTCTTTCACATGTCTTCGACAAATAAAATTTCCTACACTTTTGGGTAAATAGTCAAGGGAGAAGTAATGGACACTAAACCATCCAAAACATCATAAATAACCCGCTAGACCAAAGAAACTTATAATGTCGGTTGAAGTCAATGGTCTAGGCCAATTCTTACCCACCTTAATTTTCCTTACATTAAACTCAACTCTCTGCCTAGAGATGATCTGAACAAGAAACACCACCGAATTAAACCAAAACTTACATTTTCTATACTTGGAAAATAATTGGTTTTCCTTAAGGACTTGTAACATCAGCCTCAAATTGTCTGTGTGTTCACCCTCATTTTAAAAAAAAGTATACCAGGATGTCATCAATGATGAAAATGACAAATTAATCATTCTATCTTCTAAACAATCTATTCATGAGATCCATAAATGTCGTTGGGGTATTAGTGAGACTAAAGGACATAACTATGAACTAATAGTGACAATGTCTAGTCTATAATGTTGTTTTTGGTAAATTCTCACCTCCCACCCTATGCTGGTGGTACCCCGATCTCAAGTCAATATTAAAAAAGTAGCTTGCCCCTTGGAGTTAATCAAACAAGTCGTTAATTTGAGGAGAGGGTACTTGTTCTTAAAAATGACTTTATTGAGTTTCCAATAATTGATACACATCCTAAGGGATCCATCCTTCTTCATTATAAACAAATCTGGAGCACTCCTTGAAGAAATACTAGGTCTAATGAAGCCTTTATCTATTACATATTTGACTTAACCCTTCAACTATTTAAATTCGTACGGAGACATCCGATAAGGAGGTATTTAAATGGAGTTTGTATCCCATAGAAAGTCAATACCAAAATCAATTTCTTGTCAGGGAAGGATTTCGTGAAGATCATAAGGAAAGACCTCTGGTGATGCCCTTACTACGAGGATTAACTGAATGAGAGTATTTTCGGAGTCTAAATCTATGACTCGTACAATGTGAGATTGAAACCATTTTGAGATTATTTTACAATCATTAATAAAAAGATATTATACAGCCTCTAGGAATATAATTTTCCCCCTTCAACTCTAAAAAGGGCTCATTTGGAAAATTGAACTTGACAATTCTAGTTCTACAATAAATGGAAAAAAACAATTATGCAACCAATCCTTCCCCAAAATGAGATTGAAATCGATCATGCAAAATTGAATCAATTCAATGAGTAACTGTATTGGGAAATTTTAGAGGACAATTTCTATATACCCTTTTTGTAACCACGGACTCACCCAACAGAGTAATTTCCACGAAAAGTTCATTTAGAATATCAAGAAGAATATCAAACTTTATTTCTTTCAAATGAGTAATAAAAGATAGTATAGTACCTAGATCAAGTAAAACATATACATTAATCGATATGACTTGTAACATGCTGGTCATTAAATGGGGAGAACTCTCTTTATCACCCCTTAAGCAAAGTGCATAAAAGTTATTCTTCTCTGGAGGATCCACTTTCGAACCACTAGCTCGAGCTTGTCCACTACCTTTTTCCTGCCCTTTTGCATTTTGTAAATCCCTAACCTTGTGGACACTAATTCCACACCAAAAGAAATTGTCTATCCCAATGAGGCAATCCCCTTAATGCCTCTTTCCACACTTTCTACAAGTTAGCTTTTTTTTTTGGTGAGCTAATACCTCTTTCCTTTTGAGACGTAGGTTAGACACCCTATCATCACAAGCCTTGGGAAATTTGGTAGGAACATCATTAGAAGAACTCTTCTTGAACCTAGGATTGTCTTGGATATCAATCCTACTCTTTGAACAAACATCATATAAAGACCTTGTTTTCTGTGCATCTCTACACTTTCTCTTAGCCGTTGTTTATTCCACTTGTTGAGAATCAACCATAAGATGAGAAATATTCTTATTTTCAAATATCATAGCCGAATAATATTCTTCTTGCAAGTTATATGACACTCTCGTCAACAAGCGGATCATTTTATCTCTAGGATCAGAAACCAAAGAAGTAGCATACTTTGATAATTTAGTGAAATTGAACGACTTTTCAAGTACTCTCACACCTCCTTGAAAAAAATTTGATGAACTAAAACACATTCTCCTACCTCTTTTTCCTAGGAAAGAATCAATCGAGAAAAGCCTTTTTGAAAATATTCCATGTCACTTGTATGCCTCTTAAGAGACTATTGTCTCTCCATTGGATGTACCAAGTTTGGTCCACATCTTTGAGTTTGTAAGTATATGAGTTTTTCTTCTCACTAGTGGTCAACCGCATAGAATAGAGGATATTGTTGATTTCATGTGTGAATTCTAGGGGATTTTCCTCAACCTTTGACCCATAGAAAGTAGGGAAATAAATCCTAGTAAAATCCCCCAAAGAAGACATGGTACTGACATGTTTGTTTGCTCAGGGTACAACCTCCCGATTTTCTTGGGCGGTCATGTATTAATATTGAGTAGTGACGGCTTTTACTTGAGTAATATTGGCTTGGGACTTTTGGAGAAAGGCAACCCTTATGTCCCGATTAGTCAAAATAAGAGGATTGACTGGAGCTTTGTCATCATTGACATCTTATTTAAGAAGAGGGACGTGATAGCCTCGGGGAGGAACTCACACATTGGAAATCCCTTGATCATGTCTTCGAGTGGCTGTTCTTCGAGTGTTCATGGCCTATAATAACATAAACGGATAAGATGCTATGAGCACATAGAGTTAACACTCTAGCAGCACAATATTAGATTTCAAAGAAAGTTAAAGTTTCCTAAGAATCGTATAGTTTTCTATTCATAAGTATGGCCCGCTTCACAATTATGAATAAAAATCTATATAGACGTTGTTAAGTGAGACATCGACAATAAAGATATTCAACCTCGTGGTCTAAAACCATGTTTGTCACACCTAGGGAGCACACCCTAGACGTAACCGGGGTCGTCACCCTCTTTGAGGACTAAGACTAGCCTCTTAGCTTTAATCATTACATTCATAGGTCAAAAATTTGGAAAATACTTACCACTTTCTTAATCTATCTTGAGGTTACATAGACCTCTCACAAACATATAATATAGTCATATCGAGTATACATAGACCCTTTGTATAGGAAGATTATATATTCTTCTACTTTTATTGCACATAGATATATATGATATAACATAGTCTTTAAGTCGGATGTCTCATTTCATAACAATCTAAAATAAGAGTATATCAATTGGGAATATCCCATACATAAATATAACAAAGACACTATAGGCTATACAATGTTTATTACTCAAATGAAAAGGAAAGAACTAAAAGTCTTATAACTAGAAAAGAATCATAATCTTGATGGTGGCATTGCCCTCAGAAAGTGAAGACCTACTCAACGTGGATGAGTGATACTTGCAATTCTTCCTTAAAAGTAATCTCAGAAGTCCTACAAAGACCGAAACATAAAGTTTTTGGGAAAAATGAGAAAATGGGGTTATTACACCACTTGTATTAATTATGGGACCATATGCACACATATCATGAAATCATGCAAAAAGGGAGAATATAAATAAAATATACAATTTACTTTGAAAAGAATTCAGAACATTCAAGAAGACCATACAAATCTATAAGACATATTTATTAAGTCAAGAACATGAACATCACAAGACCAACAATATTAAGTCTAATCAAGTCAACATGCATATCATATAATTGAGCACATGATCAAGACAACTCTATCATAGAATTTTAATGGTAACAAGCATGGATTAGACTTCATTACAACATAACAAAAGCAAGAAAAATACCCATGAACCCTCAGTAAGTCAACTAGTGCAATCATCAAGAAAAGACTCATAACCTTACTCAATCAAGTAAACCCAAGTGCTCATCCCAACTACCCTTGAAGTCAATGATACACGTTCTAAGCATATACTCAAGAGAATAGATAGGGTGAGAAAGGAGGATATTACCAACATAGGGTGAGAAATGAAGATATTTTTGAAACGACCTATAGAAAAAGATTTGGTCACTATGAGTTTAGGGTGATGTAATTTGGGTTGACTAATGCCCCAGCTGAATGTATGAACCTTATAAATCGGGTGTTTCGAAGTAACATAGTTCCCTTCATGATTGTCATTGACGAAATTTGGTATATGTTAAAAAATAAGGGGTGCGCATGGGCGCCCTTGAATATTTTTGCAGTCCATAAATCAAAACCGTTTCTAAATATAGGAAATTTGACTTTTGTTTGAGGTTGGTGACTTTTTCTTTTCATATCATCTCTAGTGAATGGGTAGAGGTGGACTCGAGAAAGAGATAAGTGGTACATAATTGTCCTATACCTTTGGCTCCCATAGACATTAGGAGATTCTTGGGTCTTGCGGTTTATTATAGAATTTTTTTTTATGGATTTGCATATTCTTCATTGACTACCTTGACTCAAAAGAATGTGATGTTCGAGTGATTGAAAGCATGTGAAAGAAGCTTCTAGTTTTGAAAGATAGGCTTATGTCCGCTCCGTTGTTAACCTTACCGAAGGGTATTAAGGTCTTCGTTGTATATTGGGATACATCCTGAGTGGTAACTATTTATTCATGAGAAGAATTACGCAACTCATGATCTTGAGTTAACATCGGGTTCTTTTGCATTTAAAATATGGAAGCATTACTTTTATGGGGTTCATGTTGATTTTTATACTAACCGTAAGAGTGTTCAATATGTGTTTACCCAAAAGGAGTTGAATCTCTGAAAACGAGGGTGGTTAGAGTTTTTTAAAGATTATGATATGAATGTGTTGTATCACCCTAGTAAAGCTAATATGGCTATGGACGCACTTAGTCGTATGACTATGGTAGTGTGTCTCATGTAGATGAATCCAAGAAAGACCTAGTGAAGGATGTTCACATGTTTGCTCGTTTGAGTGTTCGATTGGACGATTCTCCAAATGGTGGTACTGTGGTTCATTAAAACTCTAAATAATCTTTGGTGGTTTTGGTGAAATTTATGCAACAACTTGATCCATTATGATGGATTTGAAGAAATTGGTCCTTGGTAAGATTAAGGAGTTATTCTCCCAAGAGGTGATTGTTTTTTGAGGTAACAAGGAAGTTGTCTGTACCCAATGTGGATGATTTAAGAATTTGTATTAGAGAGGAAGATCATGGATCTTTTTATTTGATTAATATGGGTTCTACTATGATGTATCATGACCTTCGAAGGGTGTTTTGGTGGGATGGATTGAGAAAGGACATACAAACTTTACAATTTGCCAACAAGTGAAAGCCGATCACTAAAAGCTTTCAACCAATAAATTATTTGATCTCTAGGAATAGAATTTCCCCCCTTCAACTCTAACATTGGTTCATTTGGAATGTTAAAGATCACCACCCTTAGATTGTAGAAAAGCAAACAAGTAAAAAATCCATACCCAATACAACATCAAAATCGACCATATCAAGTTCAACATAATTAATACTATTGGGCAAAATTTTGGGACAATCCCTATGTATCCTCTTTGCAATAACCGACTCACACATTGGGGTAGTCACCATAAATTGTTCTTTTATAATTTCGGGCAAAATATCAAACTTTTTAGCTACATGATGAGTAACAAAAGATAATGTAGAGCCTGAATAAATTAAATCATATACATCAATGGAGGAGACTTGTAACATACTTTTCATCATGTTGAAAGAACTTTCTTGTTCACTCTTAGAGCTAAGTTCATAAAAGTTATTCTTCTGTTGTGCATCAACATTTGAAACACTAGCTTGTCCACTCCCGTTGTATTGTCCTTTCAAGTTTAGTCAATCTCGGACCTTAGGTTATATATAATCACCCCCTAAATTACCCAAAAGACCTTTACTTAAATGGATCGTTTCTTGAGGATAAAATGCTCAAAATACGATTTTTATAAATATGGGAAGCGACTCTGCATCACGAGGCTAATTCCCAATTTTATTTTTGAAAAGTTAACTGGGGCAGTGGATCTTGTGTGGGCTGCACGCCGCGTAGCAGCCCCTTGATTCTTGATTCGCGCAGCCTGCACGCTCATGAGGAATCGTCATTGGATGTTTAAAACCTCTATAAAACACTCTACTTACAAAAATATTTATACATGTTTTTGAATTAATTTGACCTTTCAAATGTAGCGATGTTAACTAGTTCAATTTAGCTAGTTTCCGAACGTCATAGACGTTCTTTGACGTGTTAGCCCTAAAACTTCTAGGATGACTTAAAACCATTTTATAAGGTCTTAAACAGTTTCTAATCCGTTAGACACTTGTGTTAGCTTGTGGATTAAGTCTTGAATTTTTGAAGTGTTACAAGTCGTCATTCTGTTTGGTGAGCTAGTACCTCTTCCCTTTTGAGACTTAGGGTTAGACACCCTATCATCACCAGCTTTGGGAAATTTGAAGTAACTTGATTACAAGAACTCTTCATAAACCTAGTTTTTTCTTGGATATGAAGCTTAATCTTTGAATAACCACACTCAAAACACCTTGCCCACTTGGCATGTCTACTCTTTCTCTTAGCCCTTGCCTCTTACACTTGTTGAGCATTAACCATGAGATGATAAATGTTCATATTTTCATGTAGCATAGCCGAATGACATTCTTATTGAAGTCATCTGAAACTACAATCATAAGGAGGGTCATTTGATCTGTAGGATTGGAAACCAAAGATCGAGCATACTTTGACAATTTAGTGAATTTCAAAGAGTATTCTAGTAAACTCATACATCCTTGACGAAGGTTGACGAACTCCATCATTTTGTATTTCCTATTTTCTACAAGAAAGAATATATCAAGAAAAGCTTCTTGAAAAAGTGCCATATTACAAATCTGCTTCGTAAGGGCCTATTTTCTCTCCATTGGACAAACCCTGTTTGGGCCACATTATTCAGTTTGTAAGGGGCTTAACTGCGCCTCTCCATAGTGTCAACGCCATAACATAAAGGATATTATAGATTTCATCAATAAACTATTGGTGGTCTTTCTCAACCTTCGACCCATCGAAAGTAGGGATTTTCATCATAGTGAAATCCCTCAAAAAGGAGGCCATGGTAACAACATGTTTGTCTGCTCGGTGTACAACATGTCGATTAACATTGGTCGTCATGCACTGAGCTTGATAAGTGACGGGTTGTGCTTGAGTACTAATGGCTTGGTAAATTTTTAGTAAAGCAACTCTTATGTCCCCATAGAGTAAAGGATGAGGATTTACCGGAGCTTGATCGTCATTGACATCTTCTTCAAGAAGAGGGCTCGGGGAGGAATTCCCGCATTGGCAAATCTTTATCAAGTCTTCGAGCGGCTGTTCTTTGAGTATTCATGGCCTGTACTCGCACCAAAAGGATTAAATGGTAAGATCTCATAGAATTAAGACTCTAGCGGCACGATATTGGGTTTCAATGAAAGTCAGAGTTTCCAATGCATCACATAGTTTCCTATCCATAAGTGTGGCTTGCTTCACAAATATTGATAAGAATAGACAAAGATGTTGTTAAGTGACACATCGACTCTAAAGATATTCAACCTTATGCTCTGATTCGAAGTTTGTCACACCCAGGGAGTACCTCTTAGACTTAACCGACGTCGGCGTCCTCTTTGAGGATTAAGACTAGCCTCTTATCTTTCATCATTACATTCATAGGAGACCAATGCAAAAAAAAATTTCATCTTTTCGATAATTATCTTAAGGTTTACATAGACCTCTCACATGCAGATAATATAGTAATATCGAGTATACATATACCCTTCGTATAGAAGGATTAAATAGTCTTCTACTTTTATTGCACATAGATATATATGATATAACATATTCTTTAAAACCGGATGTCTTATCTGATAACAATCTGGAATAATAGTATATTAATTGGGCATAACCCATACGTCAATGTAACAAAGCAACATATAGGCTATACAATGTTTTGTACTCAAATTAAAAGGAATGAACTAAAGGTTGTATAAGTATAACAACATCATAAGCTTGATAGTCGCGTTGCCCTCGGAAAGTGAGGACCTACCCAACATGGATGAGTGAAAATTCCATGTTTTTCTTCAAAGTCGTCTCAGAAGTCCTTCAACGGTAAGAACCTAAAATGTTTGGAAAAAGGAGAAAATGGTGTTAGTACACCACTTGTACTATGTATGAGACCATATGCACACAGATCATGATAAAAGGGAACATTTCATTAAAATATGCAATTTACATTTTAAAGCCTTATGTACATACAAGAAGACTATACCATTAAATAAGACATATTTATTAAGTCAAGAGCATGTACATCATAAGACCAACAATATTAAGTCTAATCTACTCAACATGTGTATCACATAATATAGCACATAATCAATAAAGCTCTACTATGAAGTTACTATAATAACAAGCATGGATAACAATTCATTGTAACATAACCAAAGCAAGACAATTACCCATGAGCCCTCATTAACTCAACAAGTGTGCAATGACCAAGAAAAGTTCCTAACCTTACTCAATTAACTAAAACAAACAAGTACCATGACCAACAACAACATTCACATAGAAAAAATTTAAGAGTACATATCATCATAACTAAGCAAATTGAGACTAAACACAAGTTCATAAGTAAAGCCAATCATCATACAGTATCATTAATGTGCAATATACTTATATATATACCATGTACATTTTTAAACCTATACATATGTAAGAACATCCTCCTAAGACTACCCTCAAGGCCAACTAGTAGAATGTTTAGGTAGAATCTCATTCCCCTACCTAGACTAAGCTAAACCCCTTAGGACATCCTAGTTGGATTTAATTCCTTCAGTTAATTTAACCTTTTGGGAACATCTTACCTTCATATACATAGACCACATGAGCTAATATGGAATTTAGTATCATAGAACCCTACACTAAAGAAAGGCGGACTACTTGCCGAGGTAGTACCAAATAATGAACATAGAAACTACGTGGATCCACTAGCTAGTATTCGTATGAGGGAAACATAGTTGAAGAACTAGGAGATATAGTTGGGACCCTCTTTATTCTACATGTTTTGTAGTCTCCAATATCATAAGTAAATTAGTGATCCTACCTTTCCGATGTGGGAAGGTGCACTCCTCACAGTTGTTCGCTCGGTGCGCTATTGTCCCTTTGGAAATGTCTTTACTATATTGATTTATCATCATACCTTAATGTATGTAATAGGGTGTATCCATTGTATATCATCATCATCATAGATCAATATTAATTGCATGAGTATTTTACTCTAATTACTATTCATATAAGAGAGGTTAGCATATTTACATAGTCACGTCATAATAAGGCACATTGGCAAGTTATCACCATCCTTATAACATTTACTAGCAAACAACTCACAATTCATATTTCAAGACATTTAAATTCAACATCATACCAACCCTATAAATCTTAATGTAAAGTGTACTTCAATACAAAGTCATCACTTAATCACAAGTAATCAGAATTAAATTAAAGAATAGGCATCACAAGGGTTTCTCAATCTCCTTCACAATGCCATCATCATTGTATCACCATAAACTCTTAACTCAACCCAATAAGGGTGAAATACCATTACAAAATAGTAACAAACATGATAAAAAAAACCCAAATGAATAATTATATTACAACTCATCAATAGTTTACCACTTAGAATTAGAGACTTAGATCAAGTTCATAGTCTACTTCACAATCTATGTCAACTAGTCAAGACCTAGCATGGTAGGAATATAATTCATCTCAATCTACTCACAAATTGTCACAATAACATCATAGGATATTAATTCACACATTAACCAAGACCATTACACCAATACTAGATAGATCAATTAAAGATCACAACCTAGGGTTAAGTGGAAATTGCACATCTTCTACAAAATAGACCAATCCATCATGAAATAACAGAATTGTGTAATAATATATGTTAATATATTCATAATATCAAAAATAAATCATTAACAAAGAAATTTACAAGATCAATTTTGTATTGGATGAAAACTCACTTGAACTTTATACTTTTGAAATCCATTTGAAGGAACCCTTTGTGGAAACAAATATAAAAGGTTAAAGGAATCTCATACCTTAATGATTGATGAAGATTGATGGAGAAACATTGGTGATTGTGGCCTTAGAACCCACCTTGACCGTACGTTCTATGGTGTGATAGAAAGAAGTGAGGAAGATAATTGGGTTGGGAATTATTAGGGCTTAGTTTATTTTAATTAGATTAGGGTCTTTACATATGTGCATTAACCCACAAGTTATGATACCTACCTAAACCCCTTGGCACAGGAAAACTAACCACCTATGAAGTTAAGTGAACTAAACGAAACGCGTGCAGCAAAAATCAGGGGGGTCCCCCCCAGAAATGAATTTTCAATTTTCATTACTGTTTTTTGGAGGTTACAAAGACCCTCATACAATAATATATATATATTTAAATATTGAATTTTAAAGGTTTAAAGAGAATATATAGATTATAGTATATATATATATATATATATAGATATGGAATATATCGAGGTATTAATAGCCCCTTATATAGAAAGATTACTTAGTATTGTACTTGATTGGCACGTAGAAATACAAAGATATAATAGTCGTCTTATCTCATAACCATCTAATAAGAGTGTAACAACTTCGGCATAACCCATACGTCAAAATAAAAATGCCTCACATGGGATATACATTGGTTCATACTAAATGGAAAGAAAAAATCATTCAAGTCTTTAAAAATAAGAGATCCAAGCCTTATTCAAATTGTGTTCAAAGCACTTCAACAACCGAAACCTAAAATATTAGGGAATGGGAAAAAATTGGGTTAGTACGCCACTTGTACTAAGTATGAGACAATATGCACACATATAATAAAAACATGATAAGAAAAAGGACATTTCATAAATATAATCAATTTAATTTGAATACACTTATGCATATTCAACAAGACCATACCAATCAATAGGACATGTTCATTAAGTCATACGCATGTACTTTACCAAACCAAGCTTATCAGGTCTTGCCAATTCAACATGCATAGCATATAATTAGATACATATTCAAATAACTCCATCATCAAGTCATATTAGCATGATAAGAGTACATTCATTATAAGCTAAGCCAGTCAATTACCCATGAAACGCTATCAAGTCAACAAGTGCAAGACCAAGTAAAGCCTAATAACCTTACTAAATCAATGAATCAACACGAATCAGGAACTAAACATCTACTTCACATAAACATGGAATTAAGCATACATATCATATTACTTAACAATATAAAGAAATTACATATTTCATAAGTGAACGAATAACATATATAGTCTCAACAAAGTGAAGTGCATCAAATAAAGTCATATGGAAATTATCAGCAAATCATACAGAAGAACATTCCTCCCTGATTTCCCCTCCAAATCTAAACTAGATGCAACGCTAGTTAGAGTCCTATACCCCTACCTAGACTAAACTAGACCCCGTAGGTTATCTTAGTTAGATTTCAATCCATTAGATCATTTTACCTTCTGGGAACATCTTTCCCTAACCGACATAGATCACATGAGCTAGTGTAGAATCCTGTGTCATAAAACCATACACAAATGCAAGGCGGACTACTTGCCAAGGTAGTACAAAATATTAAACATAGCAACTACGTGGATCCACTAGCTTGTATTCCTATCAGGGCAACATATTTAAAGAACTAGGATATATAATTGGGACCCTTTTTATGCTATATGCATTGTAGTCTCCAAGGAGTACTTAGTGTCCTAACTTCCATATGTAAGGAAAGGAACCTCCTCCATTCTAGTTACTGTTTTAGCTAGAGTGCCCTTTTTAAAATGTCTTTGAGCCTTATTATTAAATAAGTTATATTAGGTCAGAGGTTCTACCCTTGTATAATTATATCATCACTAGATCCAATAAGAATGTTATGAGTAGTAACCAATCCCTGTCATTACAATCTATAGGTGAGTTTATCACCATTAATATTTCATATCATGATAATAAATATAGGTATATCACTCACCCTCTATAACATTTACGTCTTAAGCAACACCTCACAATCAATATTCAAGGCATTTAAATCAACATCATAACCCACCTTATCAATTCATTTTAAAAAGTTTTTTTTTTTTTTAAAAAAAAAAAAAAAGGCATCCACTAATACAACAATTGGTACTTAATAAAATTAACAACAAATTTTAAGTAAAGGAAAGAGGAGAGAAGATTTACAAAAGTCTTCTTTATAGTTCATCATCAAGTCTTACCATAAAACCTCTACTCAACGCAATTTGGGTGGACATCATACTATTCAATAATTAACATGATAACAAGGCTAGGAAGATCACTACTCACACATTATTCAATTACTAGATAATTGTTAAGACACGATGACCTGGGGTCAATTCAATTTATAACCTACATAATCTTCTCAAGAGCTCGCATCCAAAAACTACCCAATCACCTAATTTTGATTTTTTTTTTTCCATTAAAAAGTGGGTTAACAAAACATCAATAGTAGTAAATCAACAATAACAAATTTAATCGAACAAAATACAACCTAATTCATATAAAGATCAAACCTAGGGTTAAGAGTTAAGGATAATCTTCTACAAACTAGACCAAGCCATTAAGATATATCATAATTAAGTTAGGATACATGTTCATATATACATAGTATCAAAAATAATTCATAAACAAATCAATTCATAACATAATTTTAGAGATTGAGAAAGACCCTAATGAAAACTCACTTTTGAAAATACTCTGAAGGAACCCTTTGAGGAAAGAGGTCTCAAAGGTGAATTATATCCCATACCTAAATGTTTTATGAAGAAATTATGGAGAAATCATCCCTTAACAACCCCCAAAAACACTCACCTAGCTTGTCTTCAACGGTTTCTACCAATAGAGAGAGAAAGAAGAGAGAAGGAAGAGAGTTTTGTTTTGAGAGTTTTCATTAGACTAATGGGTTTGGGGTCATTATATGGGGCGTTGATTAAGTCTATTAGAATTCCCGTAATTTCTAACTAACCAACAATACACTTAATTAATAAAATAAGACTAAGTAAAAATGTGCAGCAAAATTAGACTCTTACAAACGTTCCGTCTGTGCCCTTTAGTGGGTGCGCACTGCCCAGGCAGTGTTTGATTCCTAACGTGAGGGTCCTCCTCAATGGCCCTTGGTGGGTCCTTAAGGAGTCGTACCCAAACTTTTCAACTATGAATAAACTGAAACACATGTTAGACACCCCTCAACAATTTTAATCATTTTTCGACTTCTAAAAGCTAGTAAAAAAAACACATGTTGAACTACATTCTGGACATCATGGACGTTTTCATTCCTAGAATTCCTAAATGACTTATATTCATTTGAATAGACCTTAAAATTGTGTATAAACCTTATGTCCTTTATCTGAGGATCTAGAACAAATCTTGAATTGTCCTAGTGTTACACTATTCCCCCCTTAGGAACATTCATCGACGAATGATACTAAACATCTTTAGAAGGAAAAAATAGAATCAAGATTAGTATCCCAGCCAACAAATACATAACAACATCAACTATATCACTTATAGAAGGAAATTTGAAACTTCAATTACTACACATAAGGCTCAACATTACATTATCAGGAATATCCTTCGCACAACAACGAGAGCTCAACATAACATTTGAGTAAATTATGTAAAATTTCAACTTTACAACATGCTACATATTATTTCATAAAGACTCACCATATTAAAATTCACAACATAACTCAAAACAAGCCTAAGAGAAAAATTTTAAGTCCTATTGCATAATTTTCGCAGTATAATTCACTTCAAAAATATCAAAAATGCACTTTTTGGAAAACATCAGTAAAAGTCAAAGAAACTTCAATTTTTGCCGTTATTTCATTATAATTAAGAACTACAAACCTTAATTATCAAATATATGAGGGTATCAAATATAATATTAAAAATATTTCAATTCAACATCATACCAGCTTATCAATCATAATACAAGGAATACTCCAATACTACATCATGACTTAATAATAATTAACCACAATTTAAAGTAAAGGATGTAGATCATAAGACTTACCAAGTCTCCTTCATAGTTCAACATCAAGGTCTTACCATAAACGCTAAATTAAGCCTAATTCAGGTGTACCTCATCGTAAGTCAATAATGAACATGACAACGAGGCTAGAAGAACCACTACATCACAATTCAATATTATATCATAGCTTGGGTCAATTCACTTCATAACCTAGATCATATTCTCAAGAAGTAGCATGAAAAACTACCAATAACCCTAATTTTTATCATTAGTGTAACAACATCATCTATTAGTAAATCAACAAAGAATAAAGTTAATTGAACCAAATACAACCTAATTCATATACAGATCAAAGCTAGGGTTAAGGGTAATATTATAAAAACTATACAAAGTCATCAAGATATATCATAATAAAGTAGTGAGAGTACAGGTCATCTATACCATAATACCAAACAACAAAAAGAAAAAACAATTAAAGGGGAAAAATCATAAACAAATCAATTCGTAACGTAATTTTTGAGATTGAGGACGCACATGAAAACTCAACTTAAAAATACTTTGAAGGAACCTTTTGACGAAAGAGGTCTCAAAGGTTTATTAGATCCCATACCTCAATGTTTGATGAAGAATTGATGGTGAAATCGTCCCTTTACAACCCCCAAAACGCTCCCCTAGCTTGTGCTCGATGGTGTCATCTAATAGAGAAAATGAAGAGAGAAGGAACAAAATTTTGTTTTGAGAGTTGTCATTATGCTAATGGGATTGGGGTCTTTATATTGGGAGAGGGGGGTATAATTAAGTTGATTACACTTCCCTTAATCCCTAAATAAACACCAAACCCCTTAATTAATTAGTTTATACTAAGTTAAAATGTGCAAGAAAGTTAGACCCTCACACATGAGACCTCGACCAAGGGTCCGTCTTTGAGTCGACGACTTGTCCCTTTTCCCTGCTGCACACTCGTCGATTTTGTCAGAGACTGTGAAGGTGATGGACTCCAACAAATATGCTAAGTTATTTTCGAAGGTTGTCATGGACGCCCCCGTCTATCCACAAATGTTCCGTATGTACCCTTTCGTAGGTGCACACAACCGAGGCAGTGTTTGACTCAAAATGCAAGGGTCTTCCTCAAGGGTCCTTAGTTTTTCCTTGGCGAGTCGTACTTGGATGTTTTGACACCCTATCATCACCCTTCCATAAATTTTCATAATTTTTCCAATTCTAAAAGGTAGTCAAAAAGCCCAAGGCACGCTATTACACCCTTGAGGTACTTTCCAAACGTCATGGACATCATTGGACGTTTTGGTTCCTACACTTCCTACATGCCTTATATTAAATCAAATGGACTTTTAATAGTGTGTAAACCTTATGGATCTTATGTAGGATCTAGAACACGTCTTTGATTTTTTAGTGTTACTGCCGCATCGATTCACCAACGGCTCGTTGATGGCGTTCGTTGGTTACACTGTCTCTTGACAGTTTTAAGCAACTTTTGCAAGGGTCCTCCTCAATAGCCCTTTGTTGGTCCTTGGGTGTTCATACCCGGATGTTTGACTATGAACTAACTCATATACATGTTAGACACCCTTCTACGAAAATTCATCATTTTTCGACTCCTAAAACTCAGTCAAATAGATTAAGGCACACTACAATCTCATTGACTAGTTTCCAAACGTCTTGAACATTTCGTGACGTTTTGATTTCATAACTTCCTAAATGACCTAAATCCATTAAAATTGACCTTAAAATAGTGTCTAACCCTTTTTACACTTATGTTAGGGTGTAGAAGACGTCTTACACTTTCAGACTATTACAAAGACACTATTTAAATTCATACTTCATCATATTGTATACTTAACATCATTGCATATAAGTAATATTCATAACATGTTCCTTCATTATTATACATGTACTTAGAAGACCAACCTAGGAACTATCCTATTCGGTACTTCTTGTAAACGACATGTTTTTAGTCTTTTAGCCACACATTTTTATTTCTGGGAAAACTGCTGCGACAATGGACCCCACGACTGACCGTACATGGGCACACGGACCGTCGAGGGGGGGGGGGGTCTCATTCCAAAACACTAGAAATTAGAAAATTTGGTACTGAGAGGACTATCTGAACGTCACGACGGGAATGGAAGGACCGAACCGTCGTGTCACGACGGACCGTCACAGGCCATTCACTAAAAAATCAAGTTTCTGTATCGTGTGACGGACATCAGGGACGGACCGTTCGCAGGTACAACGGCCCGTCACGGCGCGCAATCACAGGCTTGTTGGTCGGATTTCTGTTATTTATTTAAGGGGCGTTTTGGGACTATTTCCTGCTTCTAATTATAGAGTGGTGGTTAATGTAATAAGTTCCTAATTACTGGTGGTTAAAAGAGGGTAACCTTAAGTTAAATTAGGGTTATAGTGTCATCTTGTATACTTAATTAATGATTATTAGGGTAAATAAAAGAAGAGGGTTTGAATAGAAAAAATAGAAAAGACAAGAGAGACAGAAAAAGAGGGAGAGAAACTAACGAAGAGACAACAAGACTTTGAGGAATTGCTTGCTTGATCCGAATCTTCGGTGGAGGGAGGTTATGTTTTTTTTATGATAGTCGTATAGTAAACTCTTAATAGAGAATGATATGTGTTGGGTCGTTAGTATTATAAAGTCTCTATATGCTTAATTGTGTGCATTGCATGATGTGATTTTATAATATGATTGTGATGAAAAAACAAGCATGACGAGATATTGAATCCCAAATCTGATAAAAACCTTTAATCTCTTGTTAATGATGATGCCTTGGTATAAAATAAGGCTTTGGATGCAACTAAAGTAATGCAGATTGATGATGCTTGGTAAGAGAGAAGGCTGTAAGTGAATTGATAGAATGAGATTAGGGGATGGGTGTCACGAACCGACACGTAGAAATAGAGGATCGGTCTGTCACGAACCGACACCGACACTAGAAATATAGGGGATCGGCGGGTGTGTTGATTACGCTCAAATTTCCTTCTCAAATGAGAAATAAAGCGGTCGAGTCAAGGGTAACTAACCCAACTAGTGAGGTGGGATCGTTCCCACGAGGAAAATAATTTAGACTTGAACTTTAACTTTATTACGTGTTGGTTGATAAAATTCCTAGAAAGTAAAAACATAAAATGTAAATAGGGGGTTTGTATTTCCTAATAAATAAAAAGAACTAACTACATGAATAGCTAGAGGGACACTTAACGCTTTTAATGTTGGGTTTTAATCAATTAATCAAGTAATAGGGTTACGTTTTCCCCACAGGTTCATAACTTGATAATTCTAACTATAACAATTCTTTCCTAGTACTTGAATGCAAAAAAGTGAAAGTATGTATTTCTAAATCCTTGGTCAGGCATCTAGAAAGATCACTCGCCTTGGTCCGGCTACGTGTTGGTTGCTTCTAACCTTATCGTTACCTCAATTAAGATCGTATTCGAGATTTGACTAAGTTAATATCTCGTACCAACAATACAGCCTATTAGATAGTATACACTAAATCATGTTAATAATCTTTTCCTATTATCTACCTCCTTGGTCCAGCAAGTAGCATTACGGCGGTTCTAACGTTGATCATCCGTTAAAAAGACTTTATAAGCCGAAAAGAATTATTAATACATGCAAGACACTATTCTAGAATTGTTATTTTAGCTAGGGTATTTATCTCAGTATTTGCCTAATGGTTCCCACACCCTAGGTATGGAGTTTAGTTACTCATCGCCCTAAACACAATATTCAAATATAGTAAATAAGGATCATGTATTACTTCAATGAGAAAGAGGTAAAGTCTTAAAGGATGCTTGATTAATCGACCAAAAATTACTTGCAGCATTCCTAAAGTAGTCAATTTCTCACGAAAAGTTTAATGATTACGAGAATCTCACAATACAATGTTTACGATATGGAGTTTCATAATCTCACGTCTTAACTATCAGGTTTGTCTCACCTCTCAAAAACGAGTGTTTTCGAACGATTTATAAAAAATACAAAACCCTAAATTAAACAAGAATTTAGTTACTTAGAAATCTGCCAAAACGGGCTGGGTCGAGGACCACGCGACGGACCGTCGTGTCATACGGACGTCGGTGGACTCCGTCGTCCCATACTTGTTCATTTTCTTATGCTGTATTCTCATTCCCTCAACGGCAAGGTGACGGACCGTCATAGGCACACGTCCAGTCGAGGGTATCGTTTCAAAAACTGCAACTCTTGGAATTTGGGTGGTTGGTTTCACTGGGATCATTCTCTGATCTTCCAAACCGAACCTGCGGACGGACCGCACAAACTTCGTAATCCCACATTGTTAGACGTCCCATCTTCCTTCAGCAGCTCTCTACGACTCCACTACGAACGTCAAAGGCATGACGGACCCTCATAAGCTCCGTCGGTGGTTCTTCTGCCATTTCTCTCTCAAAATCTCCGTTGGCTTGGCCAGATTTCCTGCAAAACAAAGAGAAACTGTATAAAATTAGCACAAAAAGGGTTTGGGACCACACTAAAATTAAGGAAAAAGTATTATATACCGTGAAGCCACGGTTAATCAACAACTCACTTTAATTTCGTTGTTGTCCTCAAGTGACGCCACTCTGCTCACTTTACACAATCTTTGTTTACAATAGTATTCATGTTTGATCCTTTGCAATCATTTGGCTATCAATCCCGATAATATTCTCAAAATCTATGAATGCGATCACTATAGGCTTGAATTTTGCCTTTATTTTTTTTTTTTTTTCTTTTTTGGATTCGAACATGACAAAAATCACCATGCACTAACACCTATCCTCTTCAATTTCTCACCGAGGAGGTGCTAAACAATTCTGGTATGCAACTAATGTCCTCACTTTAGAACCAAATCCTTCATTTTCACACAATGATTCAGTTTGAGTCATAAGGATTACTTTCAAACACTCGCTCTCAGGAAACAAAGTCACACTCTTCATACTATTGCCATTAAGCTTGCCCTTATTTTCATTGCCTTAAGTCGATATAAACCCTTAGGATCACGATTAGGACTTTGTTTAGCTTGGTACATAGGCTCAGGGGTATGGTCGGGTACATTTTTAGGTAACTTAGTGACTTTTTGCATCATTGACATATCGGCTAAAACCTTTCACTTTTTATCATCTATCTCGCCAGTTCTCATACTCTTTCCCTTTGCCTCAATTTCTCTTCTTTCTTATTTGTGTAAGTGAAGTCTTCTTTTTTCTTTTTTTTTTGTTAAGTCTGGTTATACTTAATCTTTTTCCTTTACTTTCTTTCAACACTTTTGGTCACTTTACTTTTGTTTTTTTTTTCCACTTTCTCTCTCTTTTGTTCTTTCAAACCCCACTTTCCAGGGAATTCCTCGTAAAGCCACCCTCAACCAGGCTTTGCCTGAGTCAAGGTACACAATACCCAAAGTTGGGTCAGGTCCGAACGAGGTGTTTTACTGCATTAGCCACCTCAACTTATGCTTTTGGCATAAGCTGAGGTGCAAATGTCAAAGGGAAGGGACAAGGGCCCAACACGTTGTTCCAGAAAAAAACAGTGGGGGTGAAAAAGAAAGGTCTAATTAAGCTCAATTTTGGATGAAAGAAGGATAACTTTCATTGGTTTCATTTATTTGGGTTAGAAATGGGTTTCTGAATAAGGGCTATGATTCTTTCCTAATTGTTTGTTAACAGTCTTACTTTTAGACAGGACTAACCAGGCAGTTCTAGACTCAGTACCAATAGTGGCACTATTCAAATTTCTCACTCTCACTTAACATGTCATCACTATACCAGATTTTTAGACACCTAGTTGTGAATTAAACGACTGTAGGGTGAATGCATGGTGTAACTCATTTCACGCTTAGAGCCACAAAATTGTTAGTACACACGCCTAAGTCATGAAACATTTCCCTGTTTATAGGGATATCATTTAGCCATCATGCTTCAGTTAAACTATGTAAAAAAGATATAAACATGACGGGTCAACAAAAAAAAGATCAGTCTTTTGGGGAAAAAAGAAAGACTCAGGCAAGAAAACCCCAAAAGAGGATAGTGAGTTGGGGCTACTCAGGACTTCCACCCTAACACTCACTTTCCCATACCCCACCCCAACAAAAAAACATGCAATTGTCCCATGCATAAAAAAAAATTAAAAGATTAGAAGGGTACGTGAAGCAAACATGTGCGACGATAGGCGTCGCCACCCCCCGATCAAGAAGCTGGTGGGTCCGGTTTCCCCAAAACCCACATACTCTGCAACATGGGGAAGCAATCGTGGTGTCCCTCAGCAATCTGGACACCCTCCCAGTGGTGGCCCTCAAACAACTACCGCAACATCAGTAGGGCCTCCTGCTAATCTCTACAGTGCGGGGAGATAGGCGCCCCCAGCCGCTATATGGTGATGCTAGGATTCTGGGGGGTGTGCCTCCGCCTAGCAAGTGAGGCTCTCCTCGCGGCCCTCTAGCCTCGGCGCTCCTTCTTCCTTTGCACGACACCTATCCCCGATCGACCCCGTCATCTCTTGGCACTCTCTCTGGGGACAGATGGGGGACTGTAGGGAGGTAGGAAACTAGGGCCGCCCAATACGGTATCCTCAACAGGCTCGACAGACTCCAGAAATCTCGTCTATACGATAGTAGTCGAGTCTGCACGAAGACTGTCGGATGCAGCTGAAGATGTCGAACATCTACCGTGGAGGGGCTGGTCCAGCTAATTTCAATTCAAATGCGTCGAGGCGTGGTTAACCTCAGAAATCTTCAGCTACATCTGCCTCTCCTACGCGCTTCAGACCAGCAATTAGACTTCCTTTTTGCATCCACGGCTGGATATGATTAGAGAAGTGGCCATTTGGGCCTCCACGTTTTTGGACTCATTAGACAAAGCGGGCGCCTTGGTTGTTGCGATGGGGCTGGCTTACTACCCGGGATAGACTTTCGACCGGGGTGGGCCCTTCCGGTGTGTCCGTGGCTGTCCGGTGTGCTGTGCGGGCCTGCTGGGGCACCATATCCGAAAGATTTCTTATCAGGCTAGTCGGTGGACGGCAGCTCTGGAAGGGGCACTCGACGTCCGGAGGCCCAACTATTGGCTTCGTCTCTGATGAGGCCGACGTCAACGGTACCGGGGGGTCCGCACTGATCAGTGCCAATATGCGGCAAACCCTCCGCAGACCTACAAAGGGCAAAGTCACGCATCGACACGGGGGGTTTAGGTTTGGTAGTGAATTTGTATGCCCTCTCGTGCCATGACTTGCCTGGAGCATACCCATTCTAGTCCACCTCGAAAGCCGGAATTATTTCAATTCGACCGCCATCAGCAGTGCGCGTATTCACCATGGTTTTTTGATTACTATTGTTATTCACGCAGCTGTGCGGGCAAAGGCAAGTGTTACGATTTACTTCACGAGTCCAACGAACCAACCGATACCCCTTTGGCGACGGTAACGGAGGGTTGGCCGTTTGATGGCTCCTTAGGCTTCCTCCGGTGACCCCAAAATCTGGCACCTCTCCGTCGACTGATAGGTGCTGGTCCATCCACCTCTCGGTGGTCTCCTTCAGGGTGCGACTCTACGCAGGAACTTCCCCCATCCTTCTACCTATCTGCCCAGCGATAGTCAAATTCTCGGCACGTTTGATCGAGGCGTCCCGAGAGTAAGTTTACAGTCAGTAGCATTTGCAAATCTCGACGAAGGAACCGCGGATGGCTTGGAGGGAAATGTAGAACTGCACGCCCCCGTGTACTTTCCAAACTGCTCCAATTGGGGCGACTGTTTAGCGGGAGCAGCCCGCTGTCGTCTGTGTATCGGAGAGTAGATACATAGGACGCGTAGAGCCTCGGGCCCACTCTCCTCACTGTTGTATCGTCCAAATGGACGTGCTCGTTCCACTCCAAGCGATGCCTGGTGAAGATGTCGTTATGAGATCTACGGAATAGTCGGGAAGGCTTCCTGTCTGTTGAGTACCCTCCGCTCCAGGGTTGAGTGTGCGACCAGCCACCTTACTCATTTATCGGTCAAGAACTTGGGTAGAGTGAAACTTGAAAAATGGACGCGACAACACACATGGTTTGGCCTGGCGGCGGCTGGTGGTGGGGACCTGAAATGGTGCCTCAGGATTAGTGGAGTCCCCCTGAAAACTGTCAGCCTCATCCAGACGAGGCGACGCGCCAGCAGTGGCGGCCTTTTTTGTGCGTGGACCTCAGCAAGTCCGAAAGATCTCCTCCGGGAATGGATTCTAAGGGCAGACGCCCTTCCTCGTTTCCCTCTGTGGCTGATCCAGAGGCCTTCATGTGCCCCCGGTTCAGTGTGCCTCCCCTCCATCAGACCCTGGTGAGGCAGCGTAGTTAGTTGCTGACGCCGGGCGCCACCTTCTTGGGTGTGGCTTAGGGGACACAGTAGCCGGAAGGGGCGGAGGTGCCTGGGGAGTACATATTCAGGGTTCCCCGACATCAATCAGACCCGATGATTCTATCGTCAGACGGGGCAACAGATTGGTCGCCCGCGTGCGTAGGCTCGGTCTTGCTTGGGTGCCATTAGTATATAGTTACCGTAAAGGATCTCTATTAGTACGAGTAATGTCACAAAAAACACAGGCAAAGATCATATGACATTAAAATTGAAAATAGTGTGTGGAGCTATGGAAAAATGTATAACACGACGGATCGATGACGGCTCGTCGTGACTAATGACGGGACCATCATGAGGTCGTGGTTTGTTATATCTTGGTAATGTATGATAAGGAACCCTGAAGGAGGGACTCGACCATCATGCGGTCCACTCAAGCAGGATCGGAATCATAGATGAGTATCGACGGCTCCGTCGTAAGCAGTCGTACGAGGATCACTTAGAATGAAAAGGGTGTGAGACCTCATCAGTGGGGTCTCTGACCAGTATCGCCGGTCGTGCAGGACGGACCGTTCGTGGGTTAGGACGGTTCGTCGTAGCCGTAGTTAAGACACTGAAAATTTTGACCCGAGACCTTAGATTTATAAAGTCGGTCTTCCTGAAAACAATGACGGCTCCAGTGCAAGGACGGACCATCGTGTTTGGTTACTGACGGCCGTCACCAGGCCGACGTTTAGAAGGCGGTTGCTATCGGACTTGTGAGACGAACCTAGGACGGTCGTCGTGTGGCTGGTGACGGGCACATCATCGGGGGTCTAGGTCTGAAGTAGGCTAGGTCTGAGAAATGGCGGTTTGCCTCGGGGGTTGGTACCTACCCGTACCCCCGATGAGCCCACATCGGTCCAGGGTGATGTGGACCTTATTTTTTATGTTGTCCCCCTTCTATACCCACGAACCTACCGAAAACGTATCCAAAGCAAAATCACCTAGGCTTTTGGGTTATCAACAGGCCAATAGTGACATTTTCTGGAACCTAGGTTTAGAACATGAGCTGATCTTTCTAAAGGGAAACAGTTATCGACTAAAAACCCTCCAAGCTCAATACTAAAGAAAAAACCAAAATGCAAGATAAATAAGTATAAATGTAGAGACAATACTTGGAAAATG
>JAKWJA010000150.1:0-100000 GCA_027704765.1 Solanum habrochaites
TGGAATATAAGTAAAGAGTAAAGAGACGTATCTTCTTTTTTTGCATCTGTTGGATTAATTATGACTTGATTTGAGTCGGGCACATGGCAACCTTCAAGCACGATTCAATCTAGGCTATGGAAACTTCGGGCCACAATGGCAATGATCTATTTTTCGGGCACATGAATTATGAGCACATGCAATGATGCATTCTTCGGGCACATGCATTATCGAGCAAAATGCAATGACGCATTTCTTCGGCACATGCATTATGCATTTCTTCGGGCATGATACCTCCCAAACTTACTTTCAAATGAGAGTTAAAGAGGTCGCGTCAAGTAAATAACCCAACTAGTGAGGTTGGGAGCGTTCCACGGGAAATGTCTAGACTTAACTTTAACTTGTTATTACTATATTCGGTGATAACTGCCTTAGAAAGTAAAAAACATAAAAATGTTAATAGGGGGGTGGTTTGGGGTTTGTATTTCCTAATAGTAAAAAAGAGCTAACTAAATTGAAAGAGAACAATTAACAGGTTGAAAAGTTGGGTTTTAATAAATTAATCAAAGTAACTGGGTTTTACGTGTTCCCCAAGGTTCATAACTTGATATTCTAACTATAACCAATTCTTCATAGTATCTTGCATGCAAAGTGAATAATAAGTATGTATTTCTAAATCCTTGGTCCGGCATCTAGAAAATCTCATCCGCACCTTGGTCCGGCTACGTGTGTTGCTTTCAAAACTTATCGTACCTTCATATTTTACGCATCGTATTCGATATTTTGATAAGTTATGACCTCGTGCCAATCATATAGCCTAGTAGATAGTATACACTAAATCTATGTTATAATTCTTCCTATTTATCTACATCCTTGGTCGACAAGTAGGATTAAGGCGAGTTCAACGTGATTCATCCGTTTAAAAAAGCTTCTAGCGAAAAATTATTAATACATGGCAAGAACACTTTTCTCGAATTGTTATTTTAGTTAGGGTTTATCTCAGTATTTCCCTATGTTTCCCACAACCCTTAGTTATGGAGTTTAAATTTAGTTACTCATCGCAATCAACAAATATTCAAATATATTAAAATAAGAATCATGTACTACTTCAAAGAGAAAAGACAATCAAAGAGAAAGAATAAAGGTCCAAAAGAATTGCTTTGATTAATTACCAAAAAATTACTTGCAAGAAATTCTACAAAGTAGTCAATAATACTCCACGAAAAGGTCTTAATCGAGTATCGAGAATCTCACAATACAAGTGTTTACGGAATACGGGTTTCAAAAATCTCCAGAGCTAACTATCAGGTGTTGTCTAACCTCAAAAATGAGGTTTTTCGAAAACTATTGATAAAAATACAAAACCTAATTAAACAAGAATTCTAATTCTGGGGGAAAAATCTGCCAAAACGCGGCCAGGGCTGGGTCGAACGGACCAACGCGAGGGGATCGTCGTGGTCCTGACGGACCGTCGTGGACTCGTCGTCCCACTTGGTGCATTTCTTCATGATGCTTCTTCATTCCCCTCAACGGCAAGTGTACGGACCGTCATAGGCAAACAGTCCGCGAGGGTCTCGTTTCAAAAGACTTCAACTATTGGCATCTGGTTAGGGATCACTCTCTGATCTTCACACGGAAACCTGCGGAACGGGACCGTCATGCCATGACGGGGGACCGTCACCGCTCGTAATCCCACACTTGTCAGACTTCCCCATCTTCCTTCAGCAACTTCTCTCCGCTGCACCTACGGACCGTCACAGGAATGACGGACCGTCATAAGCTCTCGTAGGTGGGTTCTTCTTCTGCATTTCTTCTCTCAAAATCTCGCATTTGGCTTTGGAACGATTTCCTGCAAAAACGAAGAGAAATTGTATAAAACTTAGCACAAAAAGGGGCTTTGGATGCACTAAACGTAAGAGAAAGAGCATTTAATTATTACCGTGAACACCCACAGGTTTTATTCAACACCCTCAACTTAATTCGTTGTTTGTTCAAGGGACGCACCTCGACTCACTACAAAATCTTTGTACAAATAGTGTTCATGTTTATCCTTGCAATCATTTGGCTATCAAATCCCGATAATCTCATCAAATTCTGATTGGCGCTCACTATTAGGCTTGAATTTTTTGAGATTCGAACAGGACCACAAGGACACACCATGCCACTAACACCTATCTCTTCAATTCTCACCGAGGGTGCTAACAATTCTGGTATTGCAACTAATGTCCCTCACTTTAGAACAAAAAATCATCATTTTCACACAATGATTTCAGTTTGCAGTGAGTATAAGGATTTACATTTCAAACACTCGCTTCAGAACAAAGTCACATCATTATACCTATGCCATACGCTTGCCCTTATTTTCACTGCCTTAAGTTCGCTAGTACAACCCTTAGGATCACGATGAGGACTTTTTAGCTTGTAACATAGGATCAGGGTTAGGTAGGGTACATTTTTAGGTATACGTTAGTGAACTTTGGCCCTCCTGACATATCGCTAAACCTTCCCTTATTATCATATTATCTCGCCCCGTTCGCATCATCTTTCCCTTTGCAAAATTTTCTCTCTTTTCATTGTGTAAGTGATTTTTTTCTTTTGTCTTGACTTTTTTTTCAACTAATGCGGAATCACTTACTTTGTTCTGTCTCGCTCGTTTGTTCTTTCAACCCCCACTTTCCAGAGCAATCCTCATAATAGCCAACCTCAACTCCATGGCTTTGCCATGAGTCAGGTACACACACCCAAAGTTGGGTCAGGGCCAAAAATGAAGGTTGTTTACTGTACTAAAGCCACCCCTAAACTTATGCTTTTGGTATAAGCTGAGGTGAACATGTCAAGGAGGGACCAGGGCCAATACATTGTTCCCCGAAAAAGATGTTAGGGTGAAAAGAAAGGTCTAATTTAAGCTCAGATGTTGTTTGAATCAAAGAAAGGAAAAAATTTCCATCGGTTTCTTTGATTTGGGTTAGAATGGGCTTTCTGAAATAAGGGCCATGATCCTTTCCTAATTGTTTGGGACAGCTTACTTTAGCAGGGATAACCAGGCAAGTTCTAGCTCGAGTACCAATAGTGGACCTATTAAATTCCTCACCTCTCACTTAAACTGTCCAATCACTATACCAGATTATTAGACACCTAGTAGTTTGAATGAAAAAACTTAGGGAATGCCAATGGTTGTTTGTAACTTATTTCACGCTTAGAGCAACACAACTGTCAGTTACTATGCTAGTCTGCGTATTTTTAGTTTATAGGAATCATTTAGCCATATGCTCTGAATTTAACTATGTACAAAAAGATATAAAATGCTGGTTCAACAAAAATAATCAGTCTTTTTGGGGAAAAAGAACTCAGGCAAGAAAAACCCAAAAAAAAGAGGATAGGAGTTGGGCTACTCAGGACTTAACCCTAACACTCACTTCCCAATTTACCCCACCCTCAACAAAAAAAAAAGCATTGCCAATGTCCCCGATGCATAAAAAATCTAACAAATATTAGAAGGGGTCGGTGAAGCAAACCTGTGGAGCATAGGCGCGTCGATCAACAAGCTGGTGGGTCCGGTTTTCCCAGAACCCACATTCCTCTGCAATCTGGACACCCTCAGTGTGTCCTCAGCAAACAACCGCACCCCAGTCGTGGCCTCCTGCTGTTCTCTAGAGTGCGGGAGCTATAGCCCAGCCCTATCGCGATGCTTGATCGGTGTGCATCCGCCTCAGCACGTGAGGCTCTCCTCGCGGCCTCCATCTCTCGGCGATTTCTTCCTTTTAGCGCCTCATCCTCTGATCGACCCCTCCGCCTCTTGGCACTCTCTCTCGGGGAAGATGGGGGAAATGTCTGGAGTAGGAAACAGGGCCGCCAATACAGTTATCCTTCAGCAGGCTCGGACGGACTCCGGAACATCTTGCCCTCTAGGATCGTGTCGATGTTGCCGAAGATGTCGAATGCAGCCTGAAGAGACGACACAATCTACCGGGAGGGGCTCGGTCGAAGGCAATACTCTCAATCAAGGCATCTAGGCGCTGGTTAACCTCAGCCAATTTCCGCTGCATCTGGCCTCTCATACGCGCTTCAGACTCAGCAATGAACTTCTGCATCCCACGGCTGGATATGATGCAGAAGAGTGGCCATTTGTGCCTCCAGTTTTTGGAATCGAGGCAAGCGGGGGCCGGTGTCGGTAGAGGTGCTGTCTACTACCCGGGATAGACTGAACCCGGGGTGGGTAGTGTCCGTGGATGCCGGTTGTAGTGTGCGGGCCTGGGCCCCACCTATCCGCAAGATCATCAGCTTAGTGGGAAGCTCTGGACGGGGCCTCGACGTGGGGCCAACTCATTGGCTCGTCTCTGATGAGGCCGACATCAACGGGGTACCTGGCGGGGTCCTCACTGATCCTATGTGCCCATATGGGCCCACCTGCAGACCTGCAAAGGGCCAAAGATTTCATGCACGGAAAGGGGGTAGGGTGGGGTAGGACCTTGAAGCCCTCTCGTGCATGACTGCCTGGGGGAAGAAAGTCATGCATAGTCCACCTCGAAGCCGGCTATCATCGCCGCCATCAGCAATGCTCGGATTCCCCGGTGACTAGTTATCAGCAGCTTGTGGGGGGGAAACGGCAGAGTGACGAACGAGCAGCCACAAGAATTGGCGACGAACGTGAGGTTGGCCTTCTGATGGCCCCCTTCGGCCGGTGACCCAATCGGCACCTCTCCGTCGACTGATAGTGCAGGCCATCCACCCTTCTTGTGATCTCCCTCAGTGCTTGGGACTATAGCAGGAAACTTGTTCCATCCTTCATATATGCCAAGCGATTAGTCAAAACTCGGCAGGAAGTGATGGGGGTCCAGAGTAGCATATGCACTCTCGCTGTAGATGTAGAGGAACCGGCGGATGGCTGGCAGGGGAAAATTGTCAACCTGCACGCCCCGGACTCGAACCGCCCAATGGGGCCTGTTTGCGGGGCAGCCCGCCCCATGGTATTTGTGACGGAGAGTCGCTAAATAGGACGCGTAGAAACGTTCGGACCATCTCCTCGCTTTGTATATCCAAAATGGACGTGCTGTCCAACTCTAAGCGATGCCTGGTGAAAGAAGGTTATGAATCTCCGTCATCGTGGGAAGGCTCCCTGTGAGAACCCGCCGATCCAGGGTAAGTGCGAGTCATTACTCCTTTATCGGTCAAGAACTTGAGTGGAGGTGTAAACTTGAAAACTGGCCGTCGACACACCACCGGGTTGGCTGAGTCAGAGGCTGGGGTGGGGAAATGACTGGTGCGCCGGATGTGGAGTCTGAACTGTCAAGCTCATCAGCGAGGGCCGGACGCTTGAGAGTGTGGCCGGGTCCGGGAACCTCAGCAGATCCGAAGCGTCCTCAGACCAAGGATACTCCTAAGGAGCAAGAAGAACTTCATCAACTGTTTTTGCGGGAGACACCCAGAGGGTGGGTGTGCGGGGGGGTCTGTGGCGCTACTCCATCAGACTGGGAGGAAGTGACTCGCCGGACGCCACCTTCTTGGGTGTGTCTTGGGGGCACGTGTAGCACGGGAAGGGGCGGAGGGCATGGGAGCACATTCAGGGGTCGCGACTCCATCATCAGGACACGATGATCAATCGTTGCTGCAGATGGGGCAACAGACTTGGATCGCCCAGTGCGTATAGTAGGGCGGTCTTGCTTGGGTGCCATAGTAGATGTCCCTGCAAGGATCACTATAGTTACGAGTAATGTCAAACAAGGACAGGCAAGCTCATATGACATTAAATTTGAAAATAAGTGTGTTAGTAATATTGAAAATGTTCACACGACGGGACCGATTAACGGCTCGTCGTGGGAATATGGACGGGACCGTCCTGAGGTCCGTCGTGTTATACTAGGTATATGTATATATAAGGAACCACTGAAGGAGGGAATGCTCTGACCATCATGACGGTCAAGCAGGGAACGGACCGTCGTGAGTCGACGGTCCGTGTAAGAGTACGTCGTAGGACACTTAGAAAATGTGAGAGACCCTTATTAGTGGAGTCTCTGACCATCATGACGGTCCCAAGCAGGATGGGACCGTCGTGAGTAAAGACGGGCCGTTGTCAGAGTCCGTCGTGTTAGGACACTTAGAAAATGTTAGAGACCACTATCAGGGGGTTCTGAACCATCATTGACGCGTCAAGCGCAGGATGGACCGTCGTGTGAGTACGACGGCCGTCGTAAGAGCTGTCGTAGGGTTTAGTAGGACACTTAGAAAATGTTGGGAGACCCTATCAGTGGGGGGCTTGACCCATTATGGACGGTCGTGCAGAAGGACCGTATGGGTATGACGGTTTGTCGAAGCGGCCGTAGTTAAACACTTGGAAAATTTGGAGAAGAGCCCATTAGAAAACAGGGTCTCTGACAACCATGATGGGCGTGTAGGACGGACCGTCATGTGTGTGACGGGTCCGTCACAGGCGACGTTTAGCAGGGGTGCTAGGGCTTGTGCGAGGACCCTATGACGGTCCGTCTTGGTTTGCGACGGGCCGTCATCGGGGTCTCGTCTTGCGTAGAGTGTAAGTGTTAGACACTGGGGGGGGTACCCGAACGCCTCCCCGAGAGCCCCACATGGTGTGTAGTGATGTGGACCTATATGTGTCCATAACCCAGACCTAGAAGAAACTACCAAAGCCAAAATCACTATGGTTGGGTATCAAAAGGCCACATTATGAACATTTTGAAAACCTAGTTTAGACATAAGCCAGATAAAGGAAATAGTATACACTAAAAACTAGCTAATACACTAACTACAAAACAAAAAATGCAGGATATAAATAAAGTTAAATGTAGGAAGGCACATTACTTTGGAAATGGATGAAGAAGACAAATGGAGAATGATCCTGGCAAGGTGGTAGGACAACCGACAGTAGATGATAATGATAAGGTCTAGGTGATTTCGTGGGAGCAATGAGCAGGCAGTGCGGGGAAGTGTGGAAGTTGAAAAGAAGGGGAGATGAGGGGAATTAAGGAAAATGGGGTGGAAATATGGGGGGGTGGGGAAGTTCACCGGTTAAATTGTGGAAAAGGGTCAGCCGGGTCGGGTCGGGGAGATTTTCAGTATCACGCTACGGTCCTCGACGACGGTCCGTCGCATATGTGACGGGCCGTCGTATGTTCCGTCGTGTGTGCCATATATTCAAAATGGACAAAAAACTAGTACCTGGGTGACGGATGCCTACGACGGGCCGTTGCATGGGCAACGGTCCGTGTTGTATCCGTCAGTGGCTACTGTGAAGTTAGGGTTCTGCAGAATTTCCTGGTGATGTGCCTGCAAAATTAACAGACCATTAATAGAAAAAATGCTCCCCTTATTAAAAAAGACATAAGTATGGGGTTGCCTCCCAACAAGTGCCTGCATTTAATGTCGCGGTACGGACTGGGTACACTGCTTACTCAGACTTCATTCTAGATGTACGCCTAGATCACTTCATTCGCTGATTCAGCAGGCCCGAGATAGATTTTATGCGCTTGTCCATTTCACCTTGAAACCGCACGCCCTCCGTGTTTCCAAACTCAATACTCCATGCAAGGGAATAGTTGGGTTACCGTGTAAGGACCAGTCCATGTGGGACCTGGAGTTTGCCTGGAAACAAGCGCAATTGGAATTGATAAAAGCACAATCCCCAACCATAAAACTCTCGTTTTTCAAATTTGTTTGTCATGGTTACTTCTCATCGTTCTTGATAGGGCTGACTTTTCATAGGCTTTCAGGCCGAAAATTCATCCAAGTTTTCAACCATTAAACCGGTGCTCTGCACTTCGCCTCCAATCTATTTTTAACGTCTTCATAAGACCACATGGCTTTATGCTTTAACTCAACCGGTAGATGAAAGCTTCCCATGTACAAGTGGTATGGAGACATACAAGGGAGTCTTATATGCTGTCCGGTAGGCCAAAGAGCTCATCAAGCCTCCTTACACAATCCGTTCACTAGCGTTACTGTTTTGGACAATAGGCTGTTTGATCTCTCGATTCGACACTTAACTTGCCAACTAGTTTGAGGGGGTAAGGAGTGGCCACATTATGGCGAACCCCATTATTTCTCCAATAACCCTTGAATAATCTGTTGCAGAAGTGGAGCCCCCACACCTAATAAATAGCCTTGGGGTGCCCAAAACGAGAGAATATATTCTTTTTCAAAAAATGCAGTGACCACTCTTCCTTCAGGTTTGCGAGTGCTATGGCTTCGACCTTTAGATTACATAATCAAACTGCTATAGGACTGTACTTCATCCCATGGGAACTCACGAAAGGGCCCATAAAGTCAATTACCCCAAAACACAAATAACCCCTCAATCACAAGAATGGGGTTTAGAGGGAGCTCTTGCTTTCTTGAAATTACACCATCACGTTGACATTTGTCACATGCTTTAGCAAAACCCATGAGCATTGATGAAGGTTGGCCAATAGTAGCCACATTGCACAATATCCTGGACGCGGTTCGGATACCACTGTGATGTCCGCCAACAGGATTGAAGAATTGCATGCATTCCAACACACTCAACATTTTCACATTCTGGCACACAACGCCGAATAAAGCCCGTCGGCACATCTCCTATACAAGTATGGTTCATCCCAAAAGAACTTCTTCACATCGTACATGAAGTTCTTTCGATGAAGACAAGTCTGTGGGAAACAATATCACTAGCCGATTAGTTCGCCCAAATCTGCAGAAACATGGAATAAGGTTCTTGTGAAGCAGCCAATACATTGTTCATCGGGGGGGAAAGGTCATCAAGGTCAGTCTATCCCCAACTCTATAGAGCTTCATCCTCTAGACGGACAAATGATCAGCCACTTGATTTCAGTCCTTTCTATCAGCAGCTTCAAGTGCAAATTCTTTGCAGCAGTAATACCCAACGAATCAGCCTTGGTTTGAAGTTCCTTTTTCCATCAAATATCTCAATGCTGAATGGTCAGTGGAACTATAACTCAGAGTACCTAGCAATAGGAGCGAAATTTATTCAAAGGCAAACACTAGGCTAGAGTTTTGCTCAGTCACTGTGTAGCTTCTTCTAAGCTTCATAAGGGGCTTACTGCATAGTAGAGGGTGTGAAGGATTTGTTTTTCCTTGCCAGTAATACACAAAGAGCTACCCCACTAGCATCGCACATCACCTCAAATGGACTGCTCCAAATCCGTGGAAAATAAATGAGAGGCCACGCAGATACCAATTTTTCTTTTAGTTCACCGAATGCCTTAAGACAAGATTCATCAAACACAATTACAAATCTTTCTCCAAGCAGTTTGCACAATGGTGTGCAATCTTTGAAACGTCTTTGATGAATCTTCGGTAAAAAACCTGCAGGCTTGCCAAGAAAGCTTCTCACACCGTTCAACAGAGATTGGTGGGGGGCAGTCTCTCTATTACCTCGACTTTTGCTCGATCAAACCTTATGCCCTTTTTGAATGCGGATTGACCCAAACACCAATCCTTCTTTCACATGAAAAATGAACTTTTCCCAGTTTAGTACCCAAATTGCAATCTTAACATATTGAAGAACCTCAGATTAAATTGGTTTAAAGCACCGCTCGAATGGAATCACCAACCACAGAAAATCATCCATAAAAAACCGTTTTTCCTATAGTATCCTCCACCTGTAAGAAAAATATTGACATCATACATCTCTGAAAGGTTTTTTGCGGGGTGGCATTGCACAACCCAAATGGCATTTCTGAAAGCAAAAGTCCCATATTGGGACAAGTGAAAGTGTGTTTTCTTTGATCTTCTGGATGCAATAGAAATCTGATTATACCCCGGAATACCATAAAGAACAACAATACACCCTTTTCCGGCAAGTTAGATCCAACATCTTGATAAATGAAGGGCATGGGAAATGTTCTTTTCAGTCCCATGAGTTCAGTTTACGATAATCCATAAAGACCCCTCCATCCGTAAACGTCTCATTGGAACTAGTCATTTTTTCGGTTGGGGACCACAGTCATTCCCCCTTTCTTAGGTTACACACTGAATCGGGCATACCAATAATATCGGCGATGGATAGATTACTCAGCATCCAACCACTTGATAAGTTCCTTCTTCACAACCTATTGATAGGGGGATTCAAGCGTCTCCTGGTGCTCAATAATCGCTTTTATTGATCAGGATGAGTGGTTTTATAGAGCAAATAGCAGGAGGGGATCCAATATGTCCGGCAATGGTACACCCAATGGCTCTTTGAACCTTTTTGTCACCTTCACCAACTCTGAAATCTCCTTGTGTTAACCAAGTCTGAGTAATGATTACCGGTAAAGTGTCACAAATTTCCTAAGAATTCATACCTCAGATGATGGGTGGGGAAACTTTAAATTCCAAACTTTGCAGCTTCCTCGGTAGATGGTTTCGCGGGTTGGGGAACTCGCGATTCTCATATCAAGCTCAAATTTCCTTTCGTTTAAACCGAACATCACCTCGGTCAAAGAGCCGCGACGAATGATCCTTATCAATTGCAAATCGCTATAAAAGGTCATTACACTTCCGCTAATGCTTCGGACACCCTAGACGTTCTTCTATTTGTGTCTCAAATGTCTCACCCATTTGTAGGGATATAGCAGATACGATTGGAGCTCACCACTCTGCCTATGGACATAAAAAACATTAAAGGTCACTTCCCCATTGTTCAATCGAAAAATTCATTCCCCTTTTCATGTCTACCAAGGCTCTCCCCGTAGCAGGAAATGGCTCCTCCTACCAGAATAATGGGCACCTCAAAATCGACCCTCACAATTCAGAATAACAAAATATGCTGGGGAAATAGATGTACTCAACTTTGACTAGCACATCGTGGAGTACCCGATAGGCAGTTTTTTTTACTGTGAGAGCCGCCATCGTAGCCGACCGCACAGTGGGCTTTGGTCACCCCAAACCCAATTCTGTAAATCGAGAGGCGGACATTGAGGATTTATGCTTGCCCCCAGAATCACCACATTAAGCTTTCGAACAAAATGATAATAGCCGATTGTTATAAGGAATAGTAAACGCAACGGATTTCTTTCTTTGGGACAAGAGATCTGGAGCAATAGCACTACAATGCTGACATTCTTCATATCCTCAAAAGTACCGGAAATCTGTTTCTTTGTAACAGATCTTTTATAAAGTGGCGTCAACCGGGCGGGGCATTTGTTCTAAAGTTTCTCAAAGGGACATTGATAGAAAGTGCTTCAACATTGTTATTAAAACGCCGGGTATTACCAGCCTCGGTCTGTGTCATTAATCTTGAGGAAGAGGGGGGTGGTGTTGCCTAGGATAGAGGTTTACCTTTTTGGCAAACTTCAGCATTTTTGCTGCTGTATCCTCTAATTCAGCATTCAACTTTACCACTTTATCAGATTTCTGTTGTCACCTTTATTCTCTCAGATGGCATAGGTGGATCAATGGTTTGACTTTTACCACCGGCGAGTAGTAATTGCCAGACAATGTCAATCATTTTTCGGATTTGACAGTGTTTGCTACGAAGTGTGCCGGTTGCCGTGTGTTCACAGGGCAGATAATGGCCAATTGTAACTCAAAGTTTCGTGTAATTGATATGCATGGGTATAAGTTTTGCCCAATTACCCGCTAACTAAATCATTTCTCAACTCTTTATTGCTCATCATAGCATCGAACCTTCCTCCATCATTTATGCCACATTATCCTCAAACTTGTGACTACTACCTCCACCATCCCTAGGAGTCGTAACTTCCCCGTTTTGAGGAGGAACATAGGGCTCCATGCTGTCGTTTCTATCCATAGTTACCCCTTGTTGAGCTTGTTGTCGCGATTGTAAGTTTCCATCTCTGGACCATAATTAACCCTCACGGAGGTAGTTACATAGTTCCGACCTTGGTGCCCCTGACCTTGGCGCACAATTCCTGATTGAGCCGTGGGCGCTTGGTCGAACCCCCCATCTGTTCATGTAATGCATTAGGAATCTCCTTCATAATAACACACTCATCAGTTGGGAGGTGGTGGTTTAGCCAAGTTAGTGATGCATTAACCTTTTCTGCACCGTTGCCCAGAGTGAAGTGAAGTTTTAGTACCAAACCCAAGCTCAGTTCTCATTTGAGCCATTCTTTCACGAAATCATCTCGTGGAATGGGTTGTGACGTGGACTGCAATACAAAGGTGTTTCGCCCGTATCAGCTTTTATAGTACTACAAGCTTTTGTTATTCCGGGAGGATTTTTTCTATTTTTTAGCGTCTCCGCATTAAGGACATTCTCCATACGATCCACCTGCTATAGGTCCAATACCGTTTGTTGTTATCATCTTGTCCCATTATAAGTATTCTTTAAGTGACTGGAACTCATCTCTATACGGTGTGATTTGGAACACTTCTCAAGAATGAGGGTGAATCTAGTCCCAAGAACTACTAAATGAGCTATCCTGGTAGTGCCACAAAGTATTCACCCTTTTCTTGTGGTTTAGTTTATTGGAACCGGATAGTAGCGTGCTTAATAAGGACATCCCTCAGTTCGATTCCAAGGTAAAGATGGGATTGCTATATGGGAGCTCAGTGAACCAAATGCAGCCTCTCCCAGTCAGTGAGAGGGGAAACACTTGAGCCCTCTCACATCTAGATCCAAATCAAGGCCAGCCAAACACAAACTTTACACACTGCCCTATATAGCTATATGGGCATGTGGATCCTAGAAGGTAGCCCTGAAAACAAAATCTGGCTGTGAGGCATTTGCATCAGACTACTCTAGTTCCACAAAAAGTGTGGCTGTGGGTAGAGGAGGCAAAACCAGTGGCCCATCCGAATCTGCTATGTTATCGTAGCCTTGTCGTATGGGTGGGCCGCTGGCGCGGATTCTGTCCCCTCTGTGATGTTCACCGGGAGCTTCGGGTAACATTGACCATGAACATCAACCGGGAGCTGGATGTTCTGGTTTGGATCCTCATCTTGATTTCCCAAATTCGATTCAATTCGTATAGTGTACACTCTTAACTCGGATCGTAGGGGACAACGGTTCCTTCCTCTCGTGTATTGGATACAGGAAGGATAGTTTGAAAAAGAAAATCAAAACATATAAAACAACGTTAAAATCAAGAAAATTCAACTACAACTATAGTAAAAGTTACATTAATCTAAAAGCTAAAATTCCCCGGCAGCTACGCCAGAATTTGAAACTCAAACTTACTTATCAAATGAGAAGTTAAAACGGTTCGCGTCAAGTAAAATAACCCAACTAGTGAGTGGGATCGTTCCCATGGGAAAATAGTCTAGACTTCAACTTAACTTGTATTACTATTATTCGGGTTGATAACTTCCTTAGAAGTAAAAAATAAAAATGTAAATAGGGGGGTTTGTATTTCCTCATAAGTAAAAGAGCTAACTAAATTGACAGAGACACATTAAACAGTTTTGAAAGTTGGGTTTTAATCAATTAATTCAAAGAACTAGGGTTTACGTGTTCCCAAGGTTCATTAACTTGATAGTTCAACTAAAACAATTCTTTTCTGTTATCTTGCATGGCCCAAGTGGATAAGTTATGTTGTTATTTTCTAAATACTTGGTCCGGCATCTAGAAAAATCTCAATCCGCCACCTTGGTACGGCCTAGTGTGTGCTTTCCTAACCCTTATCGTTACCTCAATTAAGCATCGTATTCGATATTTGGACCTAAGTTCTTAACCTGTACCATCAATAATAGCCTATTAGATAGTAGACACTTAAATATCGATGTTAATAATTCTTTTCCTTATTATCTACCTCCTTGTCCGGCAAGTAGCATTAACGCAGGTTCTAACGTTGATCATCCGTTAAAATAAGACTCTAAGCGAAAGAATTATTAATACTGCAAGACACTTTTCTAGACTTGTAATTTTAGTTAGGGTTTATATCATTATTTCCTAGGTTCCCACAACCCTAGTTTGGAGTTTAAGTTACCTCATCGCCATCAAACAATATTCAAATATATAAATAAGAATTCATGTAATTACTTCAAGAGAAAGAATAAGTCCAAAGATTGCCTTGTAATCACCAAAAATTACTTGCAAGAATTGCTCAAAGTAGTCAATATCTCATGAAAGTATAAATGATTATCGAGAATCTCACAATACAACATGTTGACGAATACGGAGTTTCAAAACTCTCAGATTCAACTATCAGGTGTCTAACCTCCAAAAAAACGAGGTTTTTCAAACTATGTATAAAAAAATACAAAAGCCAATTAAACAAGAATTCTCAGTGCTGGAAATCTGCCCAAAAACGCGGCTGGGCGACGGGACCACGCGACGGGACGTCGTGGACGCCGTCGCCCATAATTGGGCATTTCTTTGCTGCTTTCTTTCATTCCCCTCAAACGGCAAGTGTGACGGATCGTCATAGCACAAAGGGTGCGTGAGGGTCTCGTTCAAAAGACTTCAAACTCTTGGAATCTGGGTACTGGATCACTTCTCTGATCTTCACGACGAACTGCAGGACGGACCTCATGGCCTGACGGACCGTCACAAAGCTCCGAATTCCCACACTGTCAGACTTCCAATCTTCCTTTCAGCAGCTCTCTACGCTGCCACCTAAGGCCGTCACAGGCACATGACGGACCGTCATAAGCTATGTAGGTGGTCTCTTCTGCCATTTCTCTCTCAAAATCTCTGAATTTGGCTTTGGACAGATTTCCTGCAAAACAAGAGAAAATTGTATAAAATTAGGCACAAAAAGGGCTTTTGGACGAATAATGAAGGAAAAGAAGGCATTTAATTAGAACGTGAAACCACGTATATCAGGCACAATATATATCAGGCACATTGCAATGATGCCTTTCTTCGGGCCACATGCATTATGGGCAAATGATTATCGGGAACATGCAATGACACATTTTGATTCGGGGAACAATGTAATACAGGGTGTAGGTAAATTATGCCAATATAGGAAGAATGTAATTTTCCAGCACAACCAATTGCTTGAGGGCACAATAGCTTGGGAGTCCACCTTAGGTAAGGGCTCGAGTGTTATTTATCGGGTCACAAGTGGTATGTTGATTGTTGGAAATTGCCTTTGTATATGTACTGGGTCTGCATTCAAAGAAAAATAGTTAGTTTTAAGGGGGGAAGAGGTTGATCTGTATCCATGATGTTTGGCAAAGCGTGCTCCTTTGGTGTCTGATAGAATGTTCTTAGAGTGGGTTGTCGAAAAATTGAGATACCTAAAAATTTCTGCCCCAGGGTAGAACTTTTGTCATTGGATTATGTACTGTAGCTTGACTGTTGAATTTTGTGGAGATTCTATTAATTTTTTTCTCCCGGTCTCTTGATTTTCAGCATTTTGAGATGTCCTCGCAAAATTCTGCCCCCAGGTTTTGAGAAGAAATATTTTGATGGAATTTTTTTGTAGTAAAAAACTCAAATTCTTCCCCAGTCTGGAGATGTGCAGGGACACTTGATGGAATTTTTGAGGACATACTCAAAAATTCGTCCCCAGTTATCATTCTAGAATGGAAAATGAAGTTTATTTAGATAAGGGACCGGAACCCCCAAGGAGCTCCTACGTATACTCTTAAACCGGAAATAAGTCTGACTTAGTTCCAAATTGTAGAGAAGGCATAAGAGAGATATTAAGAACATTCTTGAGCAGCAAGTGAACGGTCAGATTGACCACTTTATTTGCCCATATGTTAATCAGGGGCTGTCGAATGTGGAAAAAAGAAACTTAAATGGCGCAAGCCTAGTTTGAAAACTGGATCAAGTAGAAATGTGGTACATTCAATTTGAACGTCTTTGTTTCAAAGTTCTCCAAAACATATGACCTTAGCATCAATCAGTTGTTGAAATCTTGTCTTTCAGATCACGACATTCTTCTATTGTATGTCCTTCATCTTGAATGATTAAGAAAAAACCTGGAGGGTTAAATAACGATGGCCCTCTTAGTCATCCTTATTTCGTTGATAGGAGCGATGTTCCCACTTTCCCCTGCCCCCCCCCTGTTCCTTTGTTGTGTGCTCACCCGCAGCCCATGTGGACCAGCGATCCTCAACTTTTCATGAAGTGACTAGAGGACTCAGTCAGAGGAGGTAGTATAAATTTTTTTTCCAAGTCTCTCCTAACCTTGAGAGGTTTTTGCGGATAATAGCGGTCGAGAGTAGTGACGACTTTGGCTTGGTTTAGGATAGGGTGGTTGTTATATGGTATAGGAGGCCTTTGGTACAGAGACATTTGATATGGAGGGATTGGAATTGTATATGAGAGGCGCATGATTCCTAAGAACTTCGTGTAGAGGTTTGTTAATTTGAGGGGCTGACATAGTAGGGCTGAGAAGTGGGGAGTAAGATGTTGAGGTTTAGGATCAATCATGATGTTGCGGGGAGGGATATGGGTGTGATTTGGAAGGTAGTTATCTTTGGGGACATTTGAATGGAGCTTGGTTGAATTTGAAAAATGAGGTAAAGTAATCTGGAGAAGGATTATTTTGGAGAGGACTGACTGCTGAAAGGTTATATATTCCCTGTTTGTCTCCAAAATGGTGATTGGCGGGATAACAACTTTTGCACCACTCGGCAGGTCCAAACTTCTTCTTCTAAACTTCTTTATTTTCTGTCAAGATTTAATACCCCAAACTCATCTAAAGACACTTCTTATTTTACAAGTTTTGCCATAACCTTAGCCATTAGTTTCTTTCACTTTCATTTGCCAATTCTCAGCGAAGACAGGAAACTGAACCCATTTGATCGCGTGTGGTAAACCATGGTACTACAGAGTCAACCAGTTGGAATGGGTAAAGAAAATAAAAAAATAAAACAAAACAAAAAAGCCAAGTTAGAATATGCATAAATTGGGATATCAAACACATTATGTTATGATAAAACGGCATAATGCAAGGGAGCATATGTTGAGCCAGAGAGTAGGCCTGCAAAGGTAACACATAAGATGACGTGCACATAATTAATGCAAGCCTTATTGCAATTTGAGTCTCGATTAAAAGAACCCAAAATAACTTTCATTATTATAAAATTTCAACCAATACATCAATAACTAAGAAAAAATTGAATGAATTAAGGGAAATGGAAATTTTGGTCGAATCACCTATAAATTCTGAAAATCTCGGGGTATCGACTCAAAGAACTTGCGCCAATTGACCTCTGTAATGGGAGGTACTTCTTTGTCTCATGTTCAACAACCCACTCCGTGGCCATATTGTTTTCCTTTCATCGGCAAGCCCCATGGTTATCCTTCTCCACTTTATAGTGGGATTTCAATTCTATTCAAGATCCATATGCGGTCGGTACTCATGCGTGCATAAAGCCTGTCTTGAGCCAACAGGGAATGTTCAACACACGCTCCCGTAGTCGGAGTATGTTGTGGACTTGTTGTTTATCTAGTCCAAAAAATAATACCTAAAGGCTCCAGGTCAGATCGGCAGAGTGGTTATGATTTGTGTTTGTTCGAATTCACAAGTATCGAAGAGGCGAGTATGGTTGGACACTTTTTTAAGCCAAGAAGCTCAATGAAGTATCGATCGTACCCTTACTATGACATTAGTGGGACAACCAATGAAGCGTCCATGTTTTCGGTGGCTCTCACAAGCGTAAAAGGCAAAATATTGCCAAATCCACACAATGCCTCAAAGGAAGCGGAACGAAAAATGCTGAACCAACATCCCTAAGGTGGACTGCGGTAACTCACAAAATTGAGTCTGTCTTGAGCAAGATAGGTATATACACACGTTTTCATATCGCTGGGAAAGTGGTCAATTTTAAAAGGGGCAAACCATAGTTGAAGTAGAAGAGTTGCACCCGATGAAACATTCTACCATCAAACACATGCTAACAGACTCCCATTATCCCGGACAGGATCATGGGCACTTATGTTTTCCTAGGATCTCCTACTCTTTGAGGCTAGGATGAACCACGTACTTTGACATTTACTTTTCTTGATTTAGGAAAAATAAGGATCCCAAATAAAGACGATGGCAAAGGCATCCAGACGATACTGTTCCCATTCTTCAATGGAGCCCTCATATTAATAGCCATAAGCGTAGGTAACATCAGCTCGGCTAAATCGTGAGTACAAGAAGTCTAAATGAGTCCACCCAAGGTCTAAAGAAGGTCCAGGTTGATTTGATGTTGAATTAGGACTTTCATCCCCTACTTATTAGAAATCCCTTGATGACGCTTTAATAAGGTTACCATCATTTGACACTTATGGTATGGTGAAGGTGCTAATTTCTTCAATTGTTGGTGTTCCCAAATTGCAATATGTAACACTTAAACACCCCATCCTCACAGGTCCTTAACCTATAGTAGCGCCCCCAGCTAGGTGAGGGTTTTTGGTTGATATGGTCGGTGGAACAAATATAAGAAATGTGAGGGCCACCTAGCAATTGATGGGAATCTCCCATTCCCTATCTCTCCTTATATCCTCCACCAGGGTCTCTTAAGTCTCTGACTCACCCTCTGTCTACCATTTGAGGGTTTGGGGTTTAATACTAATCCATGTGATTCTGTGCAAATAAATAAAAACAAAACTTCTAAAACTCCATGTGGCCCAAGTTGCTTGATTTAATTTCTTATGATAACGTTAAAAATAATATTGCAATGGTAGAGGGTGTTTGGGCCCTTTAGCACGATTAGGGTGGCTAATAATTTATGGAGTGACACCAAGGGTCAAACCACCTAGGGGCTAATTGAACATGTATGACCTAACCAGGGCCTTCTAAGAGTGGGCTTGAAACGTACTTGAAAGAGGATTTATGGAGAGGGCTCATGTATGTCTGACGAATCGCATATAATGGGTATTTGAATAGAAGTGAGTAGTAGGTGAAAAGTGGCAAAGGCACAACATCACGAGAAACAAAAAAAAAAAAAAGGAAGAAAAAAAGAGGGTCCAAATGAGGGAAGTTATGGAGCGGAATGTCAGTTATCAAAGCAATAAACACTTAGCATTTAAATTGGGGAAAGTCGTAACATGTAAGCGCTTATAAAAAACAATAAATTAAAGAAATAATTAAGCATAAATATTAAGGAAAAGGTAAATGATATAAAAGTATTAAAAAATACACAAATAATGAAAAAGGGTTTTGGGATTAAACATGTAAGTAAACAAATAAGGGAAACAACGAGAAAAAACTGAACATGGTAATAAATCAAATATGGAAGAAGTGAAAGGGGTGGAAAATGGAAAGCAGACAGTAAATTAAGGCCAAAAAAAAATGATACACTAAACAAGATTAAAAACTAACAAATAATTTTTAAATAACCAAAAACAAATTAAACCCCACATAAATATATAAGCATGTTCCCCTAAAAAACACGTAATGGTAAGAACTAATATCCCCAGCAGACTCCCTTTTCTGTCGCGCCCCATTTTTCGTAAAAAAACGAGTTTTGTGTCACGACCTAAAAAACTCTTTTGAGATTTTGAGTTGGAGTCGGGCCACCATAACGAAAAGGCGTGTGTAGGGAACAATTAACATCATAAAACTAAGTCTAGCTAAGGTCAGACGAACAAGAGATAAGGGTTAAGGGTTCAAATTATCTCGAGGGGGGGCAGGTGTTAGGCATCCCTCAAGGTCACCAAATATGGGGGCTCGTCCGGAAACGTATCTATGACATCTATTCTGTGTTGGTTGGTACACGTTAAGTAGACAATCAATGTCATTCATTATTAGTTTTTTATTAAGATAGCATGCTTATAGGGATAAGAAATATAAAACAATGAGGAACCATTTTATTATTTGGTACACCAATAATTAAAAAGATTAGGTGATAGTAGATATTAAACAATTAAATCATTTATTCAAATATAACCATGTGAGATCTAGGTGTTATAGGCTCATTATTATCTTAATTAATATTTAAAACATCACGAGACTATGTGGATAATAATAAAATAGATACACTAAACAAATTAATAAAGAGATATGCGAAGGATAGAAAGCGGCCAAATAAATAAGGCAACTATTGTTATTATTTTTCTTGAATACTACCACAAATAAATAATTAAAACAAACAAGTTAAGGGTAAAAGGGAAGGGGACCTAAGAGACTTTTTGGATTAGCACTCGACTTTTTTTTATTTTTTGATAGGCCGCTGTATAGGGCAAAACAAAATGAAGTCTGCTTTCACCCTGAGCACTGATTCGCATTTGTAATAATCTTCGTAGGGCCAGCGACCCCTACCCAACATAATGTACCTAAAAGTGTGCTAATCGTCCCCAAACTTTATTGGTCCTCAGAGAGGGATTGGACTCTTAAAGTGGTGGCGTGGGGTTTAACGACAAAGTAGAATATAAGGCCATCCTAGACACCAAGTCAAACAAACAGGCAGACAAGACGGTCATTTAGCACAGTATAAAGCTTCAATTTGGCCTCAATTGTTAAACTAGACCTTGCTTTGCAAAATAACACAGAATAGGTGAATGATGAAAAGATCTCATGCAAGAACGTGAGCATACAACAAAGGGTGTTAATAACCAAAGCAAAGATTAATTATGAAGGAAAGAAATATGGACATGAATAAAATTACATTTTAGTGTGTTGAATTCAAAATTAGCGCGTGCGCGAGTATTAGTGGACAGGAAAAGATTTTTTTATTTTATTTTCAAGTAGCAAAGAGTAATGATCAACCATACCCATATTTTTAAAACAATAGGAGAATTCAATTTATTAAAGCAAAATACAACTTAGGAGCAACAAAATTTATTTATTTAGCAAAAAAAATTAATTTGGAGAAAACAACAATAGATTTGAATGCGGAAAAAAAATTATTTTTTAGAAAAGATGAAAAGAAGGCAGTCAGCACAAAATGTATGAGTACGGGACAGCGAAAATTAATTCTAAACGATTGTTTAACCACCATTGACCAAACCCATTAGCATATGTGGCGCATCATCTTTTCCCTAATAGCAAATTTATGTATTAATAAGGAAATTTGTCAAAGAGATGGGTAAATTTATGAGATGCAATAATCAATAAGACTTATCTCTATACTTTTTATAAAAAGTCAAAAAAAAATATGCACAACGAATTTTATTGTAGTTATGATATTGTTAAAAGTTACAAGCCTATTGACATGATCTTTAGGTGTTTAACATAACTAAATGACAAAGTAAAGGAAAACAACTCAATTATGAACTACTAAAATTAGTTTAACCATGATTTCTAAGTGATTAATAACCCATCAACCCACATTTAAATAAGACCTATTAGCGGATTTTCTAACTTCAAATGCACATATTAATGCATAACATGCCAAATTGGATAAAAACATAACTTCAAACATTAATTGAAAAAAAATTAACTAAATGAATTGATCGACGACTATGATTTGCTTTATTTTTATTTTGTTTTTATTTTTGTTAGATCTAAAATTTATTTTATTATATAAACATTTATCACACAAATTAGGGAAATTATAGGCATGCTTTTTTTTTAAACACAAAAACAAGTTTGCAATAAACAAAATGATTTAACACCAAATTTCCCCTCCCGACGGTGACCACAAACTGCTCCATATGAGAGTTTGCTTTAGAGTTATACAGAGTATTGCAAACACGGATGAAATATACCACAATATTAAAATAAACCAAAGATTTGTCCGAAATTTCTTCTAGGCCCACTCTTCCCATCTTGACTTTAAGTTCCCAAAATGCTAGAAGAAGTAAGGTGGTAACACGTAATTACAATGGAAGAATGATTGTATATGTAAAAATATCATATGTAACCAATTATCTTCATATATTGGCATTTATAAACAGCACACATTAAGAAATAAAAAAAGACAAAACATAGGCATAGGGACATACAAAAACACAGGGGGGAAAAGATAAGGAGTGCTTCCTCACAAAACCAATAATTAATAAATGCAAAATAAAAAAAAAATTAAAAAATAATAGCAGGGATGAACTATTAGTAAAATGCCTCTATTAACGAACTAAGCCCCGGTTAAGACGAAAGAAGAAATAGTAGCTAAGACAAGTTGCATCTATTTTTGTTCGAATAAAGCAAAGTAAGCAAAAGAAGAGCACTTAATATTTTACCAGAATCTTAATTTATTTTTAGAGTAGCAGGGAAATGAGTGCGTCCCTCTTCGACTGGCCCCAGTCTAGTTCTTGTGTTGATTCTTGAGGGAGAGAGCGAAATTAATGAGGTTAGTGTCAGTTGGGAGGATTGTGAGTTCTTATCAAGATGTAAATATGAGGAAAAAAAAGAATAAAAAAGGGGTCTTATTAACAGTTATAGAAGAGGGGGGGGGTTACAGATTAAGGAAAAATATAATAAATTAAGGATGAATCCAAGTAGTACTATTTCTTATCCAAGGAAGCCAAAACTCAGAAAATTTTAAAATATTTCATAACAAAAAATAAAAACTAGTCCCCAAGAAAGTAAAGTAAAAATATTTTCTTTTCCAAATAAAGAAGACGAAAATCAAAAATTTTAAATATTATTAAGTTATCCCATCTAAAAATAAGATGATTAGGAAAAGTAAGATATACTTTCATTAACTAAACAAGAGAAGATATCATTAAAAAGAAAAATTGAATTATTTAAACAAAGACAATCTATAGAAATAAATACTAATTAAAATACCCATTAATAACAGAAGGTTTTATAAACATAGTGCTTGTTAAAAATTATGCCTACACTTCTAAGGAAAAAAAAACAAATTTATTTATCTTTAAACGCAAGAGGGAAAATAAGATCAAACAACAATCCACACTTTGCTATAGTATAACTTCAAATCAATTTGATTAATTACTTAAAACTATTACCCTATAGTTAAGCTAGGTAGACAATTTACCAATTAAAGGATGGGGAGCCCTTCCGTTGCATACTCCGGCCATTGTTATTGCAGTGTATCCGTCCCCTTTGCAGTAGCAAGACCGTCGTATCCGTTACTGCCGGTTTCCCGCGGCTAGGTGGTACCACTCCCCCAGCCTAAGCCGTTGTATATTACTTACCCCTCTTCCCGCCCCCTTCCTCCCCCCCCCTCCTCGCTCTCTCCTTTCCCCTTCGGCCTTTTCCCCGCGCCGCCCCCCCCCCCGGGGGGCTCCCTTCCCCCCCCTCCCCGGCGCCGCTCACCTCCCATTGCCGCCAGTCTGTTTTCCTTTGCTAGTACAAAAAAACAACAAACAACCCAAATTGTCCACCCTTTATTGCGGCTGCGCCCTTGCGGCCTGCCCCCGGGACCACCCCCCTCCCCCGCCGAACACGGGCTGAGACCATGACAATCCACGACGCACACAACACCACGCCCCGGACGCTGGTGGTTCACCACTCCTCAACACACCTGCCACCAACAACAGCAAAGAAAAAAAAAAAAATAACGCCAAGACAAAAAAGACAAAAGAACCAAACAAAAAAAAAAAAAACCAGTCCGAAAACACTCAAAAAGAGAACATCACAAACCAGACTCCTACGCCTAAGGAAGGCGAGAAGAAAGAGTAAGAAGCTCGGCCACAGGGGGAGAGAGGAGCAACCCGACGGACAACATGACGCCCGGAAGAAGGGAGAAAGTGGCAGGAAAGGGAAGGAGAAGGAGAAGAAGACGAGAGGCGGTTTGGTCCGAAACTATAACACTGCCGAATAAAGGCTGCCACCAACAGCCGTCACTGGGAAACGATTAATAGGCGGAAGAGAGAGAGAGAGAGAGAGGGATACGAGGATAGAGGAGGGTGGACGGGGAAGGGGAGTGTCGCCGCCTTTGATGGTGGTCGTCTTCCCAAGAGCACAAGAGATAGGGAGGGGCGGCGGCCTCTGATTTGGAGAGATGAGGGAGAGGGGGCGACCGAGGACAAAGAACCTTAAAAACAACTGAGAACAACAAATGGCCAGCGACCAAACCAGAAAGAAGGATGCACCCCCAAAATAGAAGAAAATAAACAAAACCACACCCACCACACACCCCACACCACCTTCTCCACACCCCCAAACCACAAACAAATATAAAAAAAAAAATACAAAGACTAGAGGCACGAACCACAAACCAAGGGACTGATATCCTTCTCGAGACAGCCCCTAACCCACCACCCACCCAACACCCAACCACAACCCCACCCCCAACCACAACACTCACACCACACAAACCCCCCAGGAAAAAAACAAAAAAACAACAAAAAATAGTACAGCAAACCACAATACACGACACAGAAAACAACAAGCGGGAGCAAGAGACCAGAACGAAGGATCAGCCATGCAGAAGAATCAGCACCAAAAGACCAGAGCGACAGAACGCAAAAACGCAGGCAGAACCGACACCAGTGTCGTAACCGCCCAGACACACAACCCACACCGGAACAAAACTCACGAGCATGCTCGCCAGGACAAACAAATTTGACACGAGGAATCCACGGACGGAAGGGGCACACAGGCGAATGGCTTGGGCAAGGCCATGAGAGAAGCGGGCAGACGAAGAGGCCGGAAGAGAAGAGCGACCAAAAACCAAACCCCCCACACTGGCAGAGACAAAGCGGCAAAAGAGGCGAGACCGTCAATGGGAGATCGCAACACCCCCAAGTCGCGTTAATATAAAACTATAGGTTTAGATGGTCTTGAGTTCTAACAACTCGGCACCCCGACAGATATTTGTAACACCAGCGAGCAGCCTTGACTAGAGAAAAAATTTTTATGAGAATCTGACAAAAAAAGAGAGAGAAAAAAAAAACCGCAGGTCCCGCACAGACGCATTCATACACATCGATGTACTGCGACGTTGTGATCGCTCTTGCGCTTGACACACAAGATGCATGAAGTCATTGATCAAGATTCGGAACCACACCACCCACAACCCAGCTTGAGCACCCCTGGAATGGCTACCAATTGCAAGGAATGGAAATGAAGAGGGGGGATGAGTGAAGAAAATGTGATGATTGGAGAGACTAGCAGGAAAGAAAGGATAATATAATAAGGCGGTAGAATTTCTAGCTAGCATATTAATTGTAAGGAAAGTATAGGCATTACTCTTTACATTCAAAAACATACTCCCTCTATTACAATATGTTTTGTCGCTTTGACAATCAAATACAAGTGCCCCAGTGGGCCCCATTCATTACTACTTTTACCACATCTTTCAATTCCTATTTACAATCATTTTATTCGTACCATCTCCACACTATAGTCCTTTTTTCAGCAACAAGGCCCACAACACCAATCGCCTCCTTCTCCCCTTTACTCCCTTTTGGCCAACTAGCGTTTTCCATGCCTAGTCTTCTTACCAATGGTTCACCCCACAGTGCCCCCAGCCTACAAAGAACTATCCACCAACAACCCATCCGACTCGAGTTATGCAGCCCCCCATCCCCCTCCCTACACGGTCCACACAACCCCTGTCAACCATGGTCCTGACACTTGGTAGACCATAAACACACTAACTCCTCAACTCGATCTTCAATTGACGTTAACATCCCTACAAATCGTTATGGCCCTCCCTGGCAGAAACCCGTGGTCACATAATTGTTTTCATAACGCACAATATGTGTTTTAATACGCTAGAACGACTGTGTTCTTAAGAGATTGCTTTCTTTGGAGCATCTTCTAGTTCACTTTTTTTAAACTTGCGTTTCTAGATTCCCATGGAAGCACAAACTATTCAAGTCACTTATTTGAAGAGCCCTCGTCTCTCCCTCCTCTGCGTCCAAATACTCTTCGAGCTTTAGTTTCAGAGATCAAACAGCTTTAACTCATTTTTTCCAATTATTTTACTCTAGTATTAGAAAAAAAGAGCTCTTCGTGTCAAAGTGAAAAAATTTAAGGTTGAACTATAAAGGCCCTGAAGTCTCTTTTAGGAGATACGTTAGGCAGCCTTTTCAAGGTTCGTCCCTATTTTTTAGCATTATCATAAAAATTTATTTTCCAAGTCGTACATGAATTAGCACACGATCATTCAATCAACCTCCGACTTCTGCTCTGGACTCTCCCGCTGGGCCTGCCCGTGGGCATTTCTTGCTCCGTGGCTCCCCTCCCTCGCCCCCTTCTGTCTCTTCGTCCTTTTTCGCTCTGTGGGTTTGCTTTCTGTTCCCTGCCGCCCTTTCTGGGTTTCCCGTCGGGGTGGCTCTGTTTTTCTTCCTCTTCCCCGGGTCCCGCCCGGCTTTCCGCCCTGTTTGTTCCCGTCCGCCCCCCTGGTTTCCCTGTGTCGCCTCTTTTTGCCGGCTTTTTTGTGCCTGTGCTGTGCCCCCCCCGTTTCTTGGCTTTGCACTTGTCTCTTCCCAGCTATATCTATGGCTAACTACCCACTCAGATCCGGTTGCGCGCTGTCCGCACGCCGCCCGACCCTCCGCTTTGCTGCTTTGCCTCCCTTCTACGCCCCTCCTCCTCCCTCCGATCCCAACGCCGTACCCCCTCCTTTCTCCGGCTCCTCCCGTACAAACATTGAGCACACCAGATTTCCACCACTTCCCACACCCTCACAAGACAAGCATCCTACACTTAACCCAACCCACCAACTCCCAACACAACCAGACACCAACCCACAACCCGAAAGCCCCCACGAATCCCAACATTCCCCACAGGAACTATACCTGAAAAAACACACTGGTATGCAAAACTACAACAATCACTCAAAAAACAAACACACAACATCCAAACACAACGACCATCTTACTATCCTGAAAAATCCAAATAATTACCAATCAATTTTTCCATAATTTTTTTTTTTTACCCGGTCCAATATAATTGTTCCAAATCCACCTACCACTCATCCATAAATCAGAAAATGCTGCATGCTTTCCAACATAACTCAGAATCATACACTCAATTTACCATTTAACCTCTAACCAGAGTCATGTGAGAGAAAGGAGAAGGAAAGAGTGGAAGGGTTATAAAAAGAAAAAGTGAGCAAAGCCATCACAGAGGGAAGTTCATGAATTCTAGAAGTTATTTTTAAAACACCAATCACTGTGGGGTGTTGTTGAATATGTAAGATTTATTAATCAATCCAACATTTGGAACTTCTAGGAAAGATTTTAAAATTACAAAATTTGACCACTTTTGTGGAGGTGAAATCCTGTGTCTAGTTTGAGGGCTTATTGTGCTCAAAACTTATTGGAGTAGGGAAAAGAGAAGCTTTGTTAATGCGGCTTCTTTTTTGTCGAAGTCTAAAAAGGAGAAGCTTTGGAATGGTTTATTTTTAATGAAATCAAGTAACAGTAAGTGGACCAATTGGAACGCTTTGGCTAAAGATTTTTTGAAAGATTTTGTTATAAGTAAAATTTATTCCCGATCAATACTAGAGTGGAGAGATCTACCAAATCTACTGAAACCTATCAAGAGTATGACTACCATTAAGCCGCCAGGTTTAGTTCTCTCTGACTAAGATAGAGATTATTGAAGTCTTCGTGCGCATGCAAGAGATAAAGAAGTACTAATAAGAACAAACTCAGTGCTCATTTTAGTGAGGGGAACGTTCAAGCTGAGAACCGAATAGTACAAATGGCGTTAGTTATCGGAAAGATGGTCTTAAGGACCGGGAACAAAAAATTTGGGGGGATCTGAAGAAGCCACCCGCAAACCCCCAAAGACATAGACATCATACAACGGAACAACATTTATAGAAACGGAAATGGGAACTCGCATGTTTTCATCTACAATCATGAATGCACATAAAGATAAAAAAATCAAAGAGGCCAGTGAAATCTCAGGCGTGTTCTCAATGTTCGAAAGCCTTTTTTACCAATCCAAAAACCTTACCCATTTTAGATCACACAAAATTTTACCATGTCAAACCCCCAATTACCAAAATCCACCACCAAATATCCAAGTTACCAAGATCCATGCCCAATACCAAAATGCTCAATCAAGTTACCAAGCATGGCCATTACCAAATGCTCATCAAGTTACACAAGTCTGGTTGAGTCAAATTACCTAAAAGAAAACCCTAATTAGACTACCAAGTTCCACCAATAAATGTGAAACATTTCCAAAACCAACTACCTCCATCTGTACGAAATCGTTACAATCTGCACGTACGCCAAAATCATCCTCAGTTATGCCACAGTACCCCATCTGCACGAATTAATTATAATATTTTTGTCCCAAAAAATTTTGAAGATGGAGAAAGAAAACATTCTCGAGTCTTACTACTTGGTTGAAAGAAAACACCACAAATCTTTGTTCGAGACTAAAACTGGTTGGTATGATCACGAACAATTGATCCTAAAAATGTTAATGTCACTTTAAGACTTATAGGCCTGATCTTCAGGTGCTTACCGTTCCGGAGGTGTTGGACACACCACTAAGATGTCTCAACTTGCAGCAGAAACTTGGAAAGACTTGATGGTAAAAACATGTCAAATGGACCGAAACGGGGTCCGTTCTACTTGAAAACGGGAATGATCATTTAAACTTGTTGCAGGATTACCATAAATGATTGCCCCCAGTTGTCCAACACCTCTCCCTCCCCACGCCTTCCACTCTCATAGTTCCCCCCTCACTCCGTCCACTATGCTCCTCCTTGTGCCTATCGCTTATTCTTCTTCGCTTTGTTTTTCGCCCTTCTCCTTTTTCGCTGTTCTGTGAGAAAAACGACTCGCACCCCTGCTCGCCCATTTACTCTCTTCATTAAAATCTAGATAAGTTTGTTTCGAGCAATTGAGTAGAATGATTGTTCATTCGGTCAGCCCAAGCAATCGATACTAACTCAGATCTTATGAGTAGATCGCAAGTGTGTATCATTCCAACAATTTGGATGATACTGAAGGAAGAAAATATTTATTAATTTGAAAGCATATGATTAGGAACTGAATCGACCAGGAAATTAGTCAGGACCATTGTACCGCTCTCAACAGTACTTCCTCATACAGAATAGTAGAGGTATCACTATCAAATGATAGGACGGCGGAAGGATGACAGGGTTTGTGCATGGTGAAGTCGAGGAGTTTAGTTGATCCTACCAAAACTTGAGAAATGGTAACTTCTCTGATCATAAGTGAGAGGTCAAAAAAAAGTGTCCAAATTCCACCTACCACTCAATCCATACCTCAAAAAGTTGCTTGTCATGCTCCCACACACCACATCAAAATCATACCCTCAATTTACCATACATTTTAAACTAGATCATGTGAGGAAGAAGGAGAAAAGAAAGAGTGGAGGTTTTTTTTTTTTATTAAAAGGACAGAGCGGGTGAACAAAAGCATCACAGAGGAAAGTTATGAATTCTTAAAAGTATTTTTGTAACACACCTTCAAACGTGTGGGTTGACTATGAAATTTACATCATCATCCCATTTGGAACTTCTAGAAGATTTTAAAGTACCAAAATTTGACACTTAGTGGATGGTGAAAAGCCTTTGTCTCATTTGAGGGCTTATTGTGATCAAACTTATTGGAGAGAGTAGGGAAAGATGAAGCTTTTGTTTAATGCGGCTTTTGTGTCGAAGTCTGAGAAGGAGAAGCTTTTTGGACTGGTTTATTTTTAAAGAAAGCAGCAGTGACCAAGTTGGAACCCTTTGGCTAAAGATTTTATTGAAAGATTTGGTTTTTTATAATGTAGAATTTATTTCCCGACTTCAATACTTAGTGGAGAGATCTAAAAAAAATTCTACTGAAACTATCTGAGTATTCCTACACATAAGCCGCCAAGTTTGTTCCTCCCGTGAACTAATTAGAGAAGATATGAAGTTCGTGTGCATTCAAGAGTAGGTACTACATTAAAATGTTGCTCATTCTAGGAGGAAAAGTTCAGTGAGTGTCACAATTGGGAGTTATTTGCGATTGTCTTAGGACCGGAAAAAAAAAAGAAAAAATCATCTGGAATGGCTCTCAACGATGAACCCAAGGAAGATTAAGGAGGAAATGGGAAGATGTTTATCTAATCATTTGAATCGAGTCCAAAAATCAAAAGTGGCGTGTTTGCTATCAATGTTCGAAAGCCATTTACATCCAAAAAACATACCATTTAGCTCACAAAAATCCTTACCATGGTCAAACCAATTTACCAAAACTCCATACTTGCCAAATTTTATCCAAGTACAAAGATCAATTGCCAAATACCCAAACGGATAAATCAAGTTACAAGTTGATTATCAAATGACTAAATAACCATCATAGCCTACCAAGTTCACAATACCGAGAAGAAAATTTCAAAACACAACATACCTCAGCTTACGAATAGTTTAAAATTGCAGTACGCCCAAAATCCTCTCCGTATGCCAAGACCTTCCATTTGCACGAAATAATTATAATATTCTTGTCTTAAAATTTTCAAGAAACTTCTCGAGTCGTTACTCCTTTGGTTGCAAAGAAAAACACCAAATTCCTTGAGAGACTAAAAAATGGTGGTAGATACGAAAAAAACTCGATCCTAAATATGTTAATGCTCAATTTCAGACTTTATAAAGCCTGATCATTCATTGTGATTCACCATCAGGAGGTGTGTGGACACATCATTTGAGGATGTATCAAACTTTGGAGCATAAAATTTAAGACTTTATTGAACAAAAATTGTCACTGGGCCAAGTGTCGCTTCCAATGGGACAATGGTGATCATCGTGAAATTTGGAAGGATTTCCATTAATATGATGAACCAAAGTGTCAAAACACCTCTCCATCAAAACACGCCTGAAAACTATCATGAGTTCTCCACCTCAATAAGTCCAATTATGATCCTCCTGGTCCACATCTTTGAGAGAAAACGTGGCTCGAAATTTTTCCTCTCATTGAAAAATCTAGATGAAGTTGTTTGAGCAATGAGTACGCCATGTATTGTTCATCCGTTCAGGCCCAAAGAAATCGATACTAGCTCAAGATCTTACGAGTAGATCGCAAGTGTGTATCATTCCAACAATTTTGGGCATTGTACTGAAGAAAGAAAATATTAATTTGAGAATATGATCAGGACTTGATCGTCCAAAAAAGTAGTCAGGACCATTGTACCGCGCTCAAACAGTAATCCTCTACAGAACCGTAGAGGTCACATTAATATGGTACAGACGGAGGATGGAAGGGCATGGTGAAGTCGGAGGAGTTTATTATAGTTGATCTGACAAAATTGAGAAATTGGTAGCTTCTCTGAGATAAGTGAGAAGGTCAATTTACAAGCATTGACATACATCAAGTTGTTGCTTTTTTTCAAGAGAGGGTCAGAAAAGGAAGGGGATCAATTATTGTTCCACCAAGTCTTTTGCCTCATTTATGTGTCCTATCTGGTAGAGGAATATGGAAAATGATGATAGTCTTGGAGAAGAATTGGAAAAATCGTATGGAAAAAAGTGATGTTGCGCTTGATGGTTGATCGAGACACCAACGCATACGAGACAGGAGCCGTGGAGGGAATTTCTAATTAGACTTTCTCCACCTTTAATATTCTCGCTCAACTTGATAGATAAAGATGAATTTATGTTATTTTCACAATTGATGGTAGTTCAAATGGGCTCGAAAAAAACCATCCTTTATGTAATTTTGACTTGTTTAGGTTTTAAGTTCCCTCGTAATGTTTAGAATAAGGCAAAATGACTCTGGTCATAGCCAATGTTGGGTTTTCTTTATTTCCATTTAACGCCTCTAATATCGTTAAAATTTTATTTGTCTTTATTTAATTTTTTCTACGAATGCTAAAATATTTGGTTTGTTCAGGTAAAATTAATTTTTTAACCTGTCAATATCATGTCATGTTCACACGATTAATGACAAATTGGGTAGATGAAAAATGGAGGTTGAAGAGTATGGACGAGGAGATGCATTGATATTCAAACATAGTTAAAAGATTTGGTGAAGAAACAGGTTGAGACTTAAGATAAGGTTAAATCCAGATGAGGACAAAAACTGTAAATTTAGAAAAAGAATGATTGGTCAAAGACGTTAGAATCATATGTAAGCTCAAAAAAGAGAACTCAACAGTTTACTTAGAAGATACCTATAAGCAATTGTTGATCACACGTCGTAATTGAACATGCACAATCCTCTCAAGTTGTCCAATCAATAAAGATGCTATGAAGAAAACTAATTGCTATTAAGATTAGAGTTTTTTTAATTGATTCCTGTAAATCGCATCATTTGTTGTAAGCTTTTTTAAAAGTTCTGCAGTTATAAAAATTATCTTTTGTTAATGACTAAGTCGTAACATGGAATTCACAAAGAATGAGATACGTAGTCGGCCTCGGTCAACCATTCTTGTCCATATTTAATGTTTAATTTTGTATTTTGACTACGTTGACCTGGATTCTTAAAAAAATGAGATGATATAGGCGGTTGTTATGTGTCGGCCCTCGGTTCTTTTATCTTATAAAAATTCTCAATTTTCTTTTAATCCTTGACGAGGGGGAACTATGTTTGACAATCATTGTGTCAACGGGATAGTTAGGCGTCACAACGCTCGATCTTTCTCTCGGAAGATACTATTTTTTTTAACAATAGAAATCTGGGATAAAAATGTTTGGAGTGGTTCAAAAAAAAATTCTCCAGAGAAGATTCTTTTCAACCAAAGTCAAAGACTCTACTAAAGCAACAATTGGAATTTGCAAATGGACAAATATTTTTTGAAAGATCTAAATACCATTAATTGGTTCATGTTAAAGTTCAAAAGATACGCCAAGACAGTAGAGATTTAACAGATGGCCTCAAAAGCATTTCATCATGACTGTTAGGAGAGACTTAAGCACAATGTGAATAGATCCAGCAGATTTGATCAGAAGTTTGCAATAATAGCTTTAAGTGATCTCCAACGTTCGTTTAAGATTCGGAAGTCAACTTCAACCAATTTTAGACATTTTCGGAGTCAGATGGCTAGCGCACAACCAATCTTAAGAATCTTTCCAACAAGTTTTGTTTGATGATACTCGAAACATCACCATAAAGGCGTTCATAAAGCTTGAAACATGAGATGATTACTAGGCAGTGGGATTTTGTCCAATTAAAACTTTTTAAAACGCTTTTTCTTAAAGGTTTTACCGATATGTTTAATATTTTGCATAAAATGTTTTTCTTGTCTATAAAGAAAGCAAGAGATGGAGCGATCAATGAAAATCGTAAGATAAGGAGAAGCAATTTGAAGAGTCAACACAGATAGTTTGTTTTTAAAAAGCAAGTATTTTGTCGATGCATATCCATAAGTTTTCCTCAAGGTCATTTTATTCCTCCATTAAATTAATATGGAGAAGTCAACTGGCGAGGAGCTCCCCATAATTGACAAATTTTTTGTGGATGCAGGGAAAATCATCGACGTTTTTCAAACAAAAATCATATACAATAAACATACTCATTCAAATTCTCGGCAAAACAATATGAGTCACAATGAGTACAAATGTCAAAATATGAACAACTGAAAGCAACACTCTCAACATGTACAAGCCCTCTAGAAAATGACATCAAATTACATTTTACAGCATCCAAAATATTTTGAAGAAAAGAAAATTCACAAATCACATCTGATATCAAGCACAGTAATGGGAGGACCTCACGGGGACATTTCTATAGTCTTATAAAATGAATAATCCGATCACCCAGAGAGGGCATTTCTAAAGTATTATCAAAATGCATATAGTACACCATCCAAAAAGACATCACCTTCATTTATTGATGGAATATAATCATCCTACCAAGGGACCAAATATCCTATCAAGGAGCATCAACATCATATTGTAAAGATCAACATCATCCTACCAATCGATCATAATGAAGAACCATAACCTAGTAATTTATTAAATCATCATGCCAACGAATCAACAATTCATTCTACCAATGGATCATCAAAGAAGATTATCATCTATCTCTGGAGCATCAACAAATCCAGTCAATGGATCATCAATATCATGACCCTATTAATGGAGAATCAATGTCAATATCAATATGTAAAAGTGTTATCCTACAATGGATCATTGTTTATTATCCTATCATCATCATCATACATATAAGGTCATCATCTACTTGGTCAAGAATTGAGGGAGGCTGATGTCAAAAACATTTAAAGAAAAGAATATGTGCCGGAATACGGTAACATATCACGTCTCTATTAAATACAGTTGTTCTAACAGGTTTATTTCATCTGGTCGCGGGATCCAAGATCGATAGATTCTCAAATCAAACAAAGGTTGCTCAGAAGACATCAAAAAAAGGTTGCAACCACAACGTGAAATTTTTTTTTAGTAGCCAAAAAATCACGAGTCTTCACCTAGTCAATGGAAAAACATCAGTCATCCACTTTGTTATAGTTGTATCATCGAGCATCCACCTCATTACAGTGGAAAATATAATCGAGTCATCACCTCGTTATAGTGGAATAATAATTGAGACATCTGGCTCATGCAGGAGAAAATTGTAGTTTACCCATGTAATTATTATTACAAACGACTAATGACATCTCAAAAACGAACCTGAAAAAACCTCTCACTGAGTTATAAATGACAATTGGGTTCGAATGCGGGTATCCATATCTTTTACACTCAATTCTCTTATTTCTATTAGTTGAAAAAGATGGTTATGTTTATCCATTTAAGATTATACCATTTTATATGAATGATTTCTTTTTTTTAGACCAGACTAAGCTAAGAGGGTACTCTATCTACTATTATTACTTTGAGCCGGTTAGACAGAGACTGAAAACGTATATGACATCTTCACAGCAAGAGCAACCGATAAGCATAGCTACAAAGATGCTAACATTTATAAATTACAATTTCATACTGACAACTTTATTTTGCACTCTTTGTCAGGGCATCCAAAGGGATGAATTCTCAACCACAGGGTGCCTGACGACATCAACAAGGAGGCAAACAAGTGGAATTGTCTTTAGCAGGAAATGGGACATAGACTGAAGAGAAATATCAAACTAAAGACACAAGATGAAGATCGATTTTACACCACAATCAAAAACAAAACACACCAACATAGAAGAGACATTGCAAATTTTTCTTTTGGTTTATCAATTTTGTTTTGCTTCTAGAAATAGAAAATTTCTAGTTTTTTCAGAGGAGGGCAAATTCCAATTGAGTGATAATGCCACTAACGAAAAAAGGGGAGGAAATTCAGGGGGAAAGGGACGGACAGGTGAGCGCGCGCACAAATGTGGTCCGCTTGAAAGTACAACAAAATTGTTCGAGCGTTTTCCCTATCAACTTACGTGTCACTCTTCAAAATCAAGTGATTTGGAATAAATAGATTATCTTTCAAGCGACGAGTCAAACTACAAGTAGCCTGAGATATGGTAGACAAAAATCGATACTGGGGCTCCGAGACGATGATTAATTAAAAGTACATAACAAACTTCCGTGTTCGAAACAAGATTTAAAAATGTGGTCGTTTTCAAATTGATTCTCATTTCTTGCCTTGATTTTTCTTTCATAAATATAAGGCAAATGAAAGAAACAGTTGTTGTTGACACCCAATTTCGGAGCATTCACAATATAAATTAATATTTAAGCTCTTCAATTCAACGATCTAAAATAATTAGTTTTATAAAATTTCAAGCAAAACATTTAAATTGGCAAGTATTTTAAATAGTTTTTCACTTTTTATCAGTTTTGATAATATATGTGGTTACGTTTAAAATGTATCTAATTAGGATATTTTGTGAATTATTGAAAATCAAGTAAAAAAATATTTGTTTTTAATTAAATATTTGATGCATTAGTTAGATATATAATAGTTTATATATGAATTATTTATTGTACTTATTAAGTTTAATTATTTCTTTGGGGATAATGCACAACTACCCCATCAACCTACTCCGAAATCTCAGAAACATAGTTATATTGTAGAAAGGTCATATTATTCCCCCTGAAATAGTTATAAATAAATTTTCTAACCCTTTTCCATACGGAACTATCTTGTGGCCCAGCGTGTTGTGAATATTTTTTTCAAAACTAGGTCACTAGGCTGAAGGACTAGAAAAATAGTTATAAAATGAGTCAGGGGGGTTAATATGACCTTTAGTATAGTACAAGTGTTTCTGAAATTTCAGACATAGGGTGAGGGGGTTACTTATAATTTTCTATTTTATTTTGCTATCTTATTAAATTAATCCATAATTAAATTATATTAGTTTATCTATTGAATTTTAATCAATTCATCAATTAATCAATTTGGTGTGATCGAAAACTTATGGGGCTATTATTTAATACAAATTAACCAAACAAAATCAATTCATCTGAACATCATCAAAAAGGCCAAAATGTTGGCATTTTCTTAAACTCTTTCAGAAACACTCCCAGGAACACTTACATCCAAATCATAGCCCACTCTTTTTCCCATAAAACCGGCCAATTCTAAGGTACTCACCAACAAAGATTTCAGCACCATTATGATATCTTTTTTAAGATTCATCTAAGCATCTTTTTAAGAATTTAAGAAGTTTATTTAATAAATAAATATATTTAAAATAATTTGACCTATCAAAAAATTTAATAAAAAATATTTTTCTCTCTAACGATTCATTGAAAACTCTTAAACTTAATGTGAATGTCTAATTCCCAGATTGTTAAATTTTAATCCACTCAATTTATTTTTTTTTCTGAAAAAAATAAATAATTAAAAGTTAAGCGTCATAATTTTTTTAAAAAAAAAGTAAAAGGAAGGAGGCGTAAAACATGGTACTTTTTTAGTTGAAGTGTACCTAGTACATTGAGAAGTAACCAAAAAAACGGCATTGAATCATCGTCGGCGTGTCTCCGTGAAGTCACAAATGGTTTTGCCTAAACCGCCAGAAGTTCGATACCCAAAGTTGTTGCAAAAAATTCGCTGATGATTCTCTTTCTTCTATCTCAAATCTCTTACAGTGATTGGTCGGGTGAGATTTTTCTCTGTTTCTTCTGCACAAAGTCGGGTCCAAATGTACTGAATTGGATGTACAATTTTCGTATAGCGGACGATGCGGATTAATTGGGATTGCACATTTAGTTGTATAATACTTACAATCTCTTTCTTATTGATTTTTAAATTTTTTTTTAGTATAACTATTTTATGACTGATGAAAGGTTTTGGATTATTGCTGGCGGATTAAGAGAAAAATCGTTTTTTCTTGCTTGCTGGGTTTGAAACTGAGTTTTTAACTCTTTTGAACAGAAACGTATGTGCAGAGACTGATACGTGATTGGCAATTGTATCATTTTAAATATGAGTTCGATAACTTTAAGAGTGTCCTTATTTTATGTTGTACCAACAACCTGATTGGTGAAAAGTTTCTTTGTTGTAAATTTATACCCAAGATAATAAGGTAGTTTGAATTAACCAACAGTAAATGTAAAACACGTCTGGAATGAAAAATGACATAAAATAGATGTCATCAATCAAAATAATCTTAACAAAACTCATTACATTTTTGATTAGAGGATGTGGGGTATCTAGTAGAGAGAAAGATCCTTTTTCTGTTCGTTTCCTCACCGAGCAAAGTGATGAAGGTACGCATTTTATCGATATAAATGCAACTTTTTTCCTAAAACAAAAAGATGGGTTCTTATCATTTTGCAATCTAAATGAATCACATAAGAAGATGAAATGTGACACCGTGTCGTCCATTATTTTTAAGCGATGCTGCCTGAATTAATCTCATTTGACATTATGAAAAGATATTGACATTCTAGCTTGTTAAGATTCATACGCGACCGTTGTTGTCCCATCGGATTCTTTTAGTGATAGAGAATGTCACTTTAGGCTCTGTAGAGGCCATTAGAGAGGAAGTCTCTCCATAAAGGAATAACTTTTCCGATGCAGGATATATTTAACAAGGATGTGAGATGACAGACTTTTCTTTCAAGCCTTCTTTAATATGTTGTCTTGTAAAAAATATGTGTGGTGGAGTGACAAAATAGGTAAATAATCAGTGTATATGACCAGATTAAATGAATTGGGTATATAATTTATTTGTGAAATGGATAACAATTCGAGTAATACCATATTATCCATTTAAAAATGGATTAACATGGGTAAAGCAAACAAAAAAAAAAAGTGTAGGGTTGGATCGTAGAAATTATTTTCTTAAACTTTTTTTATAAAAAAAACCTGGTTTTTTTTTACATTTTAATTTGAGATAGGGGTGGGTAGGGGTTGGGGGGGGGGGTTGGTAGGGGGGAAGGGGATGAGGGCGGGGTTCTAGCGGGTGGGGTTTTTTTTTTTTCAAAAGAGAAATTAAAAATGTAATATAAAAAAACTAAAAAAGTTTGTAATATTGTTTGTATGGGTGGTGGGGGGGGGGGGGGGGGGGGGACGGGGGGGTTAAATGGTGGATGTGGTAATTCTTTTTGGATGTGGGAGGGCGGGGGAAGGGTTGGTAGGGAGTAAGGGGGTTTAGAGTGTAATTTTATTTATTTTTTAAAAAAAAGAATAATGGAAATTTTGTAAAATCTTTACTTGTGTTGGGAGGGTTGGGGGGGTGGGGGTGGTGGATCGGGGGGAGGGGGTGGCGGGGGGTGTGGGTAGGAGGTGGGTGTGAATTTAAATTTTTTATTCATTTATATTTACTTTTTTGGGTGGTGGTGGGCGGGGTTGGGTGTGGGGGGGGCTTGGGAGGGGTGGCGTGATGATGACGTGAGAATTTTTTTTTATGAAGATTTTAACAAGATTTCTAAAACCATATGGTAATATGATTACTCCTATTCTTCATGGGTCTGGGTAACTCGTCTTTACCCATTTAATCCGATTTGAGTCGAATAATTATCGATTTTATTCATTCATTTTTTTTATATTTATATTGAATTCGACTCGTGTTTTTTGTGTCAACTTCCATGTGCAATTAAAGCAACTTTATTATGTGATTTGGTATGAGAGCGTGCTTTGCATCTATCAAAGGAAGCTGGCATAATTTGTTTGAAATTATGGTAGTAGATCATTGGGGGCATATATATAGATCAAATGTTGATCCACTTAAGGTAAGATCAATTAAAGTCTTAAAAATTTACAAGGTATTCAATATAAGTATTCATATTTATTATTGTCACTAAAATATAATATAATGACATTATATAATTATCGATAAATAAATTATTTTAAAGTCATTTATTAAGTTGTTAACTAAGACTGTTGAAACTAACAATAATTTTATTTTTCTCAATCTATCAAAAGAGGCCTCTATAGAAAACCTAGAAGTAAGGTAAAAAAATAAATTAAGAAAAACATGATAAATAAAATAAGAACCATTAAGGGAACAGAGTATTGACATCTTTCGTTTTTTCTCTCTATTTGATTTTCAATTATCTATGATTTTATTATTGATTCTCTTTTACATAATATATTCTTGCAATTATTATCATTTTTATATAAATTTTCAATGATTTACTTAGAAATTTGATTAAAATCAATCTTGTTTAGCGAAGAATCACTCATCTTCAAGTATGGTGATTGGTTAGCAACATTGTAGCTTGATCAACACATGAGAGATGGACGTATCAATCCAAATCAAATACTATTCTTTTAATAAAATAAATTGAATATTTTCAATTGTTCGATTTTAAAATTTAAAATGGTTTGTCAACAAAAGACATTGTTATATAATGTATGTAATTTAAGTTGTTAAATACACTATGATGTTGTTTTTAATAAACAAGTGAAAGGTTGTAATAAAATTGAAAAATTCACCTATTATGTTATTTAGTTGTATTAATTTACTCGGCCATATTTTTTTTAGACAATTTATAGTGTTTTGTTTGTTTTTAAATAAAAATCTATCGAGTTGATAAACAGATGAACAGCTATTGTTTTTATATTTTCAGTTGAAGTGGCTTTAATGTGAATAAATAAAGGTTTTACAAAATAAAAAATATTTAAAACATTTAAAACAACAAACTCACAAGATTAGAATATAATTTTTTTACTGGTTAAGTAATTGAATATAAAGTAATTTTGCCGATAATAGAAAACTTAATGAATAAAGACAAAGTAAATAAACGATTGGTATGAATAAGCGTCTGGAATTTGAAAGTCAAATGTACACATTTACTCTATTTTTTACTTAATGTTGCAGAAAACAATTAATCCAAACAAATCAATTCAATTTCATCAGCATTGGTAACCATATGAAAATAAGAGATTACACAATTCATTAACAGAATTCAACTTAAATCTCTTCATTATCTTTTTATAAGAAAAAAAACATATAGATATTACCATAATAAAGATTGCATCGTAGTTAATATTCATCTTAGTAATGACGCGACAAGAATCATAGAGAAACATTCTCATGGACTGAAGATTTATAAGTTAATGAAGAATAGTTAGAAAATAGGGCCACATAAGTACTAACTGCATAACTCGAAGCGGTTTTTTAAAGGATGAAAATCAATTGGTGATTTCCCCCACCATGTGGGTGAATGAAGCGAGACCGAACGTAAGGAGGAACGAAACAATGACTGACTATCCATTCGATGAAAAACTCCCTAAAAAGCCACAATTAGCACAAAAACAGGTTCTTAATTGGTTCCACTCACTATTTTCACAAATTCACGAAATCCATCAACCGAATAGTCACCAATCTTAGTAGCATACTTAGAATATACATACTTATCTCATATCCCATTTGAATTTTATCTTGTGTTGCTGTCATTGCTTTTTCTTTTTTGGCAAAGGTTTAAGGGTGGAATTTTTAGTTTTTGCCTTTTGGTGTGTTGAGGTTTAAATAGTCTTCAATAGTGTTTTTTTTTTTTTGACTAATAGTTTAATTTTTAACACATAATAATTTTCTATTGAAAATTGTGATGAGATATTGAATAAGTAAATTTCTGTAAGTGATGCTACATTAAAACACCATTTACACAATAAAGTGCCATGAATCAATCGGGATGATTAATTCTTAATATGTAATCATGAAAATAGATTCTTTTAAAAAATACTAATTAATAATTGTCTCCAGATTAATCTAGTTGCCTCGGCTTTTCAAGAACATATATGCATCACCCAACCTGAAATCAGGAAACCTATCATAGTATAGCTTAAGTGATATTTTATCAAGAAGTTAGTTAATACAAAGTAGGTTAAATATTAGACATCTTTCAAAATAAACTGATAGATCATAGTTGCTAATCAAACAAAAAGACGACACCCTGATTTTTCCCAAGAAAATAGCAGAAGTATGCATGTAATGTATAGTAAATCACTTGACAGTATCTACAAAATTCAGACCACGTTTTTGAAAGGATTTCTGTTGTACAAAATGTTGTTTGTTATGTCTAATAAGTATGTGAAAGAAACATTCTGAAAAAAAGGATGTTGTAGATTGTAGGTACAAATACATCTGTGCACATAGAGAAATTAGTAACAATAGAGAGAATAATGGAATGAAAAGGACGAGTATTTAGAGAAGAAGTACTTGGACACTAAACAAATGGCATGGAAAATAACTCATAAGAGTGCCTTCCAAAAAGAATAACGTTATTGTTAACAATGATACAATAAAAAAGAAAATCAAAAGCTAAAAAATTATAGAGTTTATCCAATGATAATGTATTAGATAATATTTTTATTAGTTAGATTGAAAAATTTTATCTACAAATGGGAGTCTTCCTTGAGCGTCTTATTATGTGTCAATACCAAACATCAAGGACCAAAAAGTAACGGAGAGGGCCTGGAGTAGTCACGTGCCAATACCATATAAAAGTGAAAGTCCTAATCGATGGTTAAAATATGAAGGACACAATATATATTGAATAAGTTGAAAAAGAAAATCAAAATTTATTGACAAACGTATCAACATTATTGAAAACAAAATACTTTCAAGAATTTAAAAGTCGTATAAATGAACTTTATTGAAAGTTAAAAGAAGCCTAAGTGGGGGAAAGAAATTTTTTTTAATATTACCAGAGGCAACTATGAAACTCCAAATGCAAAGTTATGTACTAAAGTTCAAATTGCTAAAGCTTTAAATGATGGTGATATTGTATGCCATAATTGTGATATGTCTGCCATGCATTGTATGTTTTTCTCGAAAGGACTTCACATTATAAAGAGAGTCTACATTTATATGTAGTTTCAATCTTTTCTAAAGAGATGCATTAGTTCTCTAGGATGTCCCAACTGTGTCAAAACAACCCATAATGAAGATTAAAAGATACTAATTCGTGGATCTTAGTTAGATTTAACTAATTCACAAAAACCCTCTAAATTAATCCCATTTATAAGCATGTGTAACGAAAAAGCGAATGAACTTTTTTCTCCAAGGTATTTAGTACCAACTCTCTATATGAACAAACTTGAGATAATACCAATGCAACATCTTAAGTACAGAAGTGATTGTACAAGTTAGAATAAATATGAACAAATATAGAAAAGAGAAGTCAATGTGAGGCCGTGATCATCAAGGGACATTATCGCTTATGGAACCTTGAGAATAAAAGTTCCTGTACTTTAAACATATCATATTCTCACACAAAAAATGAAGAGACTGCTCTGAGTCTCAAATTTTGCTTTGTTTTGCTCATTTTACAAGACCCATCACATCACCGCCTCTTAGATTTGGTTGATATTTGATAATATAATAACCCTACACTCTAAAATTCATTTGTAAATATCAAATTGTATTATGAGTATGATATTTGTAGGGAAAATAAAAGAAGAAGTCTTTTACATAGTTCGAAGATACTAGTAAACACCGTGGGTGCACAATTTCTTAAATACGTTACCATGAAATATAAAATTTTACGGCCAGAACACAAAATTTGCTACACGTCGCATAAGATGCCCCTGGATAACTTAATTCAAACAGAATATTCAAATTCATTGAAAAAACCAAAAAAATAAATGAGACTTATACATATAATGAGAGGGCAATAAACTAAACAAAGATTGCTTTAAAAAACCAAAAAAAAAATAATAAATAGCCAAGCAAAACATTTCACCTTTGTTGGTGCCCATGCTTTTCCAAGGAGGCTCCATGGACCTGAGACTTTATGCCATCTCAAATAGACTGGGAATTAATGAGAATGATGAAATTGAGAACCATTAATAAAGAAAAAGTTGTAAAAGTTTTTTAGGAGAGAAATTATGTGAAATTGGAAATCAATTGAAAAAAATAGTTTCATATGCAAATGAAGAAAATAAAATTAGTGAAAATTTACACGTGGTTGATGCGAAAGAAATGCCAAATACACGTGTAGACATACTTCACACTGAAAATAAATGAATTCATGACAATCAAACTCGTCCAATTTATAGTACAACTTAAATGTTGGTACAATTTTTAATTGCATTGTTCGTCCTCTCAAAATCCCTTTTATGTATGAAATAAGGCTATGATAGGATGAGATAATATTGTATGTATAAGAATGTTGTGCATTTATTAATGGAAACTAACTTAAATATCCAACTAAAGTTTATTATTCTCTAATTTTCCCTATTTTTTTTAAAAAATTACTTAAGTTCCTTTTTTATTTGTCATCAGAATTTGTAGATACATAACACTTCTCTCATTGACACACGTTTCATCCCTATGTCATCGCAATTTTCTCCACAAATACACTCAATCAACAAATCCTTTTTATCCATAACTACACGCAATATCATTTCAAATTCAAATTAACTTTGTCAATCAAACCACATTTCTTAACAAAAGAAATATGAATTTAAAAAATTCTGAAATCTGTATGATACATCCGTTTATTCTTGATCCTTCTTTTTCTTCTTACTCCATCCGAATTAAAGTCATTTTTTAATTTTATATGTAATCTTAGTTCATCGTTATCTTCTCTCATATCTATGGATCATGTTACGAATCGAAGGATATCGATTAGATGATGAGATTAGGATTGTGAAATAGGATAAATCTGCGCTATATCCTTTGAATTTGAGGAAGGAGCCAAACAAAGCTATTTCATAATTTCAAATGAAAGGTTGCAAAAAGAAACCCACAAAAAGAGAAAATATCAACAACTATTATATCAGACCCACATGTCTTTAGGGTAGTCCTGTTTTATTCTTCCTTAAATTATATTGAAATATATAATATTGTTTGATACATATCGTTATACTATGTTTATAGTGTTGTCGATTCAATGTAAATAATTAAATGTGTATCATATGTTTTATGATCAGAATATTGAAACTAGTATAATGTATCATAAGAGATTGTTGTTTATTAGTATGTATATTCAATATCATTTAAAAATTGTATTTTTTCCAAATTGCAGCCATCAAGTACAAGATAATAAAAAAGATACCAACAGATTCCATAGGTTTGCCTCTAATTTTAGCAACCATTTCTGATGGATTTTAAGACATCTATAATGGAGATGTATTCTCATTGTTAGGCTTACACTATTTGGTTAGACCCTTTTTATATCTTACTCTAATGTAATTGTTCAAGCCAAATCACTAAGTGCTTGCTGTTGTTAGAGTTGGAACAAGGAACCTCTCATGGTTGCATATTAGACATGGAATAAGTGTATCCTAAAATTGGATAGATGAATTTGCAATAATAAATGGAGTTAAAGTCAAGGCAATACCAATGATCTCCAATACCCAGAATCAACTCCCGTGTGCTATTTCCGAAGTATTTTTCCGTGCCAGTGATATGTTACCAAAAATAAACTAGTCAACATTTAAGATTGGCAACTGGGGAGACGATCACGCATGCCTCCAAATGTCGATATGTTCTTATTGCATACATTGTGTTGATGAATCTGATAATACAAATATATCTATTGTGAATTGATATGGTTCCAGATGATAAATATCGAGATTTCCTTGGGGGTCCACTTCATTCTCTTAGATCATCCAGTCCACTTTGACAGGCTTTGATGTAGCAAAAAATTGTCATCATTATATGGCTTCCGTATGCACTTAAACCATATGGATATATGAATGTGCATCCAGTTAAATTTTGTCGAAATTGCTAATGAAACAATGAATGTCATACCAAGAAGTGAATTGGGAGAGTTGGGTCTGATAAGGCAAAGTTTGTGAAATGCTATGTCTCGCATTTTCAAGAGGTAAAATTAAATCCTTTTTTACAGTGAAAAAATATTTCAGTTGAATTTTTAAATATCATTACGTTTAGTGATGTGATACATGTGTCTGTGTCTTTATTATTTTTGTGTTGTGATACATTATGTCTTGTCTTAATATTTAAAGTTTTTTAATGTATTGTGATACATTCAAAAGGCATGTAAACATTGTCCCAACAACGGAGAAGAAGAAAGAAACTTGAAGCTTTGACATGATAAGTCTTTTGAAGTTTGAAAAGTCCTCCTTCTTCTACCACCCTTAGTACAACCACAATGAACGAAGATGATTTTGATGATTCTTTCTCCATCAAAACACGCCCGAACAGTTATTGAGGAGATCTTCTAGAGTGTCTGATAAATCTCCTCACCATCCCTAAAGAGAAAAAAAGCGGGTTGTTTTGTAAACATCAAACAAAGGTTTTAAGACTGTCAGCATGATCAATCACTTGATATCGACCCGACTGTTGATGTAATGTTTCTATTCCAGAGTGCCTTCGACCCCGGCTATGATGAAAATGGTTCACAAAGATCATTTAAACAAAGTACGTAAGTTAATTATTTGATATATTTACCCAAATGTTATGTCAAGCACATTTAATTTTTAAGAAACAAAACATCTCCACAAATACGGATTGATCTTTGTTGATATGGGTGGTGTACTGATGGAGGAGAGGGGGAGAGGGAGGGATGAGGAGGGATGGTAAAGAGGCGGGAAAACATAAAAGAAGAATACGAGCGTGGGGAGGGAGGGTTTGAGGATGGGTTGGTGTTTCTGTTAAAGAGGGTGGGTGAACATCAAGTCCACTGATGATGAGGGGATTGTAGCTGAGGAGTATTATACATACAGGTATATATATATAGCTCTATATATATATATATAGATAGATATATAAATATGAAAGATATACATGACAGATACAGAGACATATACATAACATAAATACATATGCATATAATATCTTTATAATAAATATATACATGTTTTATCGAAAGAAGAAAACATTTATTTTCTAGGGTTGTTTCGACTTTTTAAAGTGCCCAATTAATTTTTGAGGAAAATAAGAAAACTGATTTTTTTCAAAGATAAACAGAGAAAACTAATTTAAAACCTTTTTTTTAGGGGGGTTCGGGGATTGGGGATTCATATTATGTCTTAGGAAGGTTTTTGAAAGCACCTAAGACATTCGTTAACTACGGTTTTTCCATCAACTAACGTAGTTTGGCTAAAAAAATTAAATTTGGCTTGAAAATATTTGGAATAGTAAAGAGTTAAATTCTAATATTATGCTAAGTGAATTATTGACAAAATGTAGTGGTTTTTAGTCGATGAAGCATTTAAGGCGTCTCCCGAAGGAATTTGGGTTTCGATCTTTAAACTAATGACGATAAAACAGATAAGTATAAAAAGCACATACAAGGGATAGAGACGGGAAAAGATTTGAGTCCAAATCAGGGTTTGGTCAGCATGGACGGAATGTGACCCACCTGTTTTGGGTTTTTAAGTGATTTACTTGTCTTTCGTTACCTGTCTAGGATAAGCCAAATATGAAATAAAACAGAAAAATGAAAAAAAAAAAAAAACGTCAAGGGCTTATGCAAATACAAAGCGATAAGCAAAGAAATTAAATATATTGGGCTCTTGGCCCAACTTCTTCAAATCTCCCGATTCTTGACTTGCTTTGGCTTCTTTAAACTCTGAATATGTTCGGCGGTTGTTATAAGTTGACTCGAGTAGGATAGTAGAGCTTATGGCTCGCGAGATGCCGTGAAGGTAAGGCTAAGAGTTCATAGTGAAATCAGATAAATTTCACATGCAAAACATAGAAATAAAAAAAATTATAAGACCATTGAGGTGCTGAAAATCATATTGATGATGAAACAACTTAGTAGCTTCACACAAAAATTACCAAACTCACATGTAATAAAATATGAGGAGACAAACAATAAGAAAAATCTAGTATTCTGCAGCGGAAAAATAACCAAAAATCACATCGACCCCAAAGAAGCGATTATTTACAGTTCCCATCGGATACGATTCATCAGTTTATCCCTTCTTGTGAGATTGGCATGCTTGAATTGATAATAGACATGGAAGAATAAATCATATCGTACCAAAATCTAAAACTCATATTACAGCTAACAGATATTATGTATAACCTTACAATATCTAAACAAGATTAGGATAAATCAAAATAGTTATGTACATTATGCCTTAATGTCACTTACATTCATACTCCTGACATCTTAATGATGAGCATTTTAAATTAGCGATGACTAAAACACGGGCAGAAGAAAAAAAAGATTACAAACAACTTTTAACATACAAAGTTATTATAGAAAGCTTTGAGAAATTGAAGGTAAGACAGGAAATACTCATGTTTATATGAATCCATAGGACAAATATAATCACCATTTTCAAACTAATGACTCAAATGATATAAGGCCAATTTAATTAATTTAATCTTATATCTCATTCAACATATTATATATATATATATATATATATATAATATATATAATCATATATATATATATATATATAGAGTATATATATATATATATGAATAAGGATAGAAGAAACACAATGACTAACTATTCATTCGATAGAAAACTCATAAAACACCACAATTAGCACAAACAATTTCTTTTTTAGTTCATTCAAACACCCTTCTTCCTCAGAGTTCACGACACTATCAACCGAATAGTCATCAAACTTAGGAGCATGAATCTTAGCACATATAACATATTTTATTTCATATCACCATTTGATTTTAGTTGTGTTGCTGCTCATTGATTTTTTATTTGGCTAACACTTTAAGGGTGAAGTTTAGTTTTTGCCTTTTGGTTTGAGTTTAAACGTTTTTAACGTGTGAATCAATAGCGTAATTTCAGGCACACATAATTTTCTATTGACATAATTCGTGATGAGATATATGTGGTATAAAGTAAATTTACAGCAGTCATGTTACATTAAAAAGCACTTTACACAATGTTTTTTATGTAGATCACTTACGTAATTTACTTTTACAGATAATCTATCACAAATTATGTCATATAATAATTGTGTGTTGAAAATAAACAATTATTCACACTAGAAAGACCGTTTTTTTTAACTAAAGCAAAGGCAAAAATAAAACTTCACCCCTTAAAGCTTTAGCCAAAAAAAATAAAAAAACAAATGAACAAGAAAACAAAAGCTAAAAATCCAATGTGTTAGGACGATAAAAATATGGTATATTCTAAGAAGCATGCTACTAAGATGTGACGATTCGTTGATGGATGTCGTGGGAATTGTTGTGACAGAAGGGTGATGTGGAACTAACTAAAGAAGAAACTATGGTGCTATGTGGGTCTTTCGGCGGTTCATCGAAATGAATAGTTAGTCGTTGTTGTCCATCATATATACAGAGATATATATACATACATATAATCACAAATAGCGATTATTTAGATTCCCCATGTTAATACGGGCTGAGCACTTATCCCGAATTGAGATTGGCATTCGTTATTGCATTTAAGGAGACAGGGCAGGAATAATTAATATCGGACCAAAAACCAAACGTATATAACAAAAGAAATTAGACTATTAGTTCTAACCTTACAATCTAAAAACAAAAGATATAGAAAAACAAAATATTCTTACATTATGCTTAGTGTCAGTCTGCTCCTACTCCAGACAATCTTAATATGAAATTTTAAAAATAGTATGACTAAGACACGAGGCCAAAGAAAAAAAATTCGAAACAACTTTTAACATACAATGTAGAAAGCTTTGAGAATTGCAAGGTAAAACAAGGAAATACTCATGTTTATATTGAATCTATAGGAAAATTACTCACATTTGCACTTATGATGAAACATATAAAGGCCCAAACGGATCCCAACGAGTTTAACAAGCATTAAGATAATCGAAATGCTCATGAAATTGGCAAAAATTAAATCGACTTGAAAAAACAGACTACTGTCGGATGAAGAGCTTAAGTAAAAAAGTATCAGATAGAATTAGAGTAATCATAGTATTGAAAGAAAAAATCATGTTATGAATGACCAGTGATATATCTACGTACTACTCCTTCATAATAAATATTACAATCCGCAACTAACGAATTTAGTACATTACAGAGCATTTTTTAAACAGGGCGATTTAAGAACAAACAAATATTTAAGTCAAAATACCCCAAATGAGCATAATTAGGAACAGCGAGGAGCAGACTGACACAAATTATAGGGAATTAAACGTTTACTACAAAGTGAATAATCTATTATCAAGAGGTCCAATTCTGGTCATTCTGAGAAATCGACCTACAGTCCAAGCTTAACATACGAAGCTCAAGCACTTAAACATTTAGAAAGAAAAAAAAAACTTTTTCAGTGAACAACAAGACTTGAAGATTGACGCTTGCATAAACTAGCTAGAAATTGACACTTAAGAAGGACAAAACGGTTGGTGACTAATGTATAGAATCAAATATAGATATATATTGGTAAGAATATTAATACACAAGTGATCCAAATTGCCGATAAAAAAAGAATCACTGCATTTGCTAGACTTGATGATCATTTATTTTATTATGTTTTTTCTTTTAATTTTCCAAAAAAGATAAGTCAACTTTATTATTCCCTTGGAGAATTTTTAACGTGGAGATTTGCACTAGAAAAATACGGTAATAGTAGCGGTCAAAAATAGGATTGTAACAGCAAATGCGGAAAAAACATAAACAAAATCTCCATCGAATATTGAAAGCATAAATAAATTCAAATGAGACCAAATGAAAAGAGGAAAACCATTCGGTCCGTCACAGATAGTAAAAATAATGCGGACTAAACCAATTCGGGGCAGAGTTAGTGATCTAAAACCAAATCTAAACTCAAGGATTGATGGGAAAATCTTTCCAAAACCTATCCCAACTATAAAAGAGAACTAAAAATAATTTTTGACACAAAGAGAAGATACCAATAATGGTCAATATAGTCGAGTAAACAAGAAAGAAGAACCGCCCACAAACTAAAATGAAATAAAAGAAGGGACCCCCGAACAGAGTATCGAACTACCTGAAAGCAACGCGCGCTTTATTCATTTTATAGGAAGTAAGAAGAAGGAAATAATTTGAGAGAACACACTCAGGCAAATTAACAGGTAATCCAAAAGTGAAATACAGTTAAACCGAAATAAACAAACTCAAAAAACGAACAGAAGGTTACCTCTTGAGGGGAAGCGAAACAGGACAATGACGATTTAGAACTGACCTTCAACCGAGGAAACTGACACGAGCAAAGAATGGAAGTCTGATATAGCCAATTTGTTTTTTCTTTATGTTGTGAAGAACAACTAAAGATCAAAAACAAAGTTCTCGTATTTTATACTTTCTTCTCTAAATTCTCCGACTAGAATAACAATCTTCCTATTTTCAACTTAAAGAAGAAAAAACCAAAACCCTCTCAAAAAAGTCTCAGCTTCTCCCCTTAAAAATAATCCCTTGCTATCAAGAAAAAGAGGACAATAAAAGACAAGAATTAGTTTTTTTTTGCCAAGGGAGGGAAATGAGGAAATTCCAAAACTGTTTGGCCCCATTTGAATTTAAATTCCAAAAACCATAAAAACACCCGAATATCCCTTGATTCAAGGTGATTTCAAACGGAATTGGAGGGGGCGATGGAGGTCGAGATTCGACCCCTTCATCCTTGGGAAATCGACGTGGCTCGATCCTACAACACCAAGTACGATCGCGTGTCTTGTGTGTTGCGAGAGGTGTACGAATCAGAGAAAAATTGCAGATATCTATTGCTGCCTTCTTTTCTACGCGTGATTTGTAAGAGGGAAAAGGTACGAAACGCGTGAAATTGGATGTCATACTGTGAAGCTGCAGAAAAACATCCTGGTTTGGAATTTTTTTTTACTGGGTAAGAAGAACTTGGGTGGTGGGGGTCGGTAGGGAGAGAGGAAAAAGGGCTGATTTGGGGGTTTTTGCCAGTTGGGCTGGGAAGAGGTAAAAGAGGGTCAGATATTAAAGATAAAGGGGGGTTGGGCTGACTAAAAATAACTAAAGTGGGTGGGAAGTTAAGGTTTGCACGGGCTGACGGAAAATGGAGGGGGAATTTTAGGCTTGGACATTATTGGGTGGGAAAGGTGTTGCAAAAAGAATAGGAGCGACGTGGGCTGCGCTGATAATAAAAGAAAACTCCCAAAAATTTGTTGGTCCAAAAAAAAAAAAAAACTTGAAAGATAAAAAAAATCACTTATGAAGTAATCGCAAAGCCTCTTAACTTCGACGGACAAAAATAAGCGAGGTTAATTAAACTAATTAGTTCCAGAAAATAGAGAATAAAGTTTGGCTAACTAGTTAGTAAAACATTCCAAACAAAAAGTAAAAATTTTTCAGACGTTTTTCCACATTCTTAAAAATATGTTTACATATATATGTTTTGAAGGTATATTTGATTTAACAAAACATCTATATTTTTTTTTAATCGCTTTTGAAATCTTGAAGAAGCTCGTGAATTAATTTATCGGAAAGAGCCAAAATTAGTATCAAACAACTGTACCTCATTTTAATATTGGGAGATTGGTGCCAATCAATTGAGGAAAAATAAATTGACCAACCAATTTTGACCGACCAAAAATTCATCTTTCAACAAGATTTATAGGAATGATTTTTGGAAAATTATGGCTAAACCCTAGAAACGGGTTTCCTACATATCTCAGACTTTAGACGCGAAACTCAGGCGCTTGTATCGATATGCTTGTTTAATGCGACGATTTTGAAAAAATTCAAAAGTCATCCTACTATAAATTAGAAGGCAACGAAATGCTTGAGAAATAAGATGTTAAGAGCGAAGTTGAATACAGCTGCGAGTTTTAACGTTGAAACCCGCCTACATATCCTTAAACTTCAAGGAATCAGAAGTTTATAGTGTGACTTGATCGGTTGTTGAAAAAAGAAATCTATTATGCTAGATTAACTTTGGTTTTGGATACGTGACAAAATGAACGAGTCTTGAAAAGGAGGATTTTGTAACCTCTTAGCTATGAATGTGGTGCGCTCACATCCATAGGTAAGAACTACATGGACATAATTTCCAAACTCTTGGTGCATTGTCACTCAGCTTGAAATTTGCCTCGGGCAAAATACCAAAAATTTCAGGGAATGCGAGACCGAAACTGACAAAAAACAAAAATAAAAACGAGGTGTCTCTAAGAGTTTGGACAATCCTCGGTGGGTACTAGGTTCCTGTTCGCTGCCAAGAGAAAAAAGTTCCACGTTGTGTGGCATCACTTTTGAGTAGTCCGCTGCCGTGGGATACACGGAGTGGGGCGCCGGCGCATGGGCGGGAACTCGATGGGGGGGAAGGGAAAGCAAATACAAAGGGAGGGCGGGGGGGGGGGAAAGAAGAGAAGGGAAAAGGGATAGAGCAAAAAAGAACAAAGAGGATTAATAATAAAAAAAAAAGTAAAAAAAAAAAAAATAATCTTAACAAATGTATTCTTTCATTTGATTGTCAACATAAAGGAAAAGGTGATGTCGTGTGCTAGTAGCTCTCTCTTTTGACGTTCGTCTTCGATTGCTCTTCTGATGTGACTTTTATCAAAAATAAACGAATCGCAGTGATGCCGATTGGAATAATCTTGAGAGAATGCACAATTTCCTCTTTTAGATGTGCATCGCCTTTTACAGGAGCATTAATATCTTCCCTCGATACGTAAATTCTACGAGGTATGAATCTCCCGACCAATGCCTAACTTTTCACGGAGGCTATGAAAACTCCTCTCACGATGCATAAACATTTCAATGCGGCACGGAATCTTCTCGTGATGCATAAATTTCAGTGAGGTATGAAAATATTCTCGCGATTATGTTATAAATTTAGACGAAGCCCATGGAATCTTCTCGTGACGCATTAAATTTCTGCGAGGTAGTTATTAAATCTTCTCGCGATGCATAAGTTTCGACGAGGCATAGAATATTCTGTGATTCATTATAAGTTATAGCGGGGTATGCATATCTTCCCACGATGCGTGAAACATTAACTCGCGATTGCATGTCTTCGCGATGTAGGGATTGGACTCGCGATGCATGGAATTTTCCACGATGCATGGATATTGACTCGCGATGCATAATTCTTGTGCGATGCATGGACATTGATCGCGATGCATGATTTTCATATATTCTCCAATGTATGATAAAGGTATTAAAACGACCTTTTAGATAATACATCGCCTTGATGACAATTAAAATAACTGTGTTCCTCTGGGTAATGGCACCCTCTTGACGATAATAAAATAAATTGAACTCCCTCCGGGTAAAACAACACTATCTTGTTTGGTAATGTGATCAAATAGCGTCTTTACGGAAGCGTACACTCTCCCTTAGGATTTTCGCTTCTTGATCATCTTAATCTAGCTAGAAGTTCTTTAATGTTTCTGTTGTGGGAAATGATTGTTGAATAAAAAAATTATATTCCCAATTCTTCGACATAAGTACATAAGACGATTCTGGGGACAATTTTCTCCTCCTCTGACTTCTCGTATTTATTCAGCAGAAGGGAATTTACTGAGTCAAAGCAAAGCTAAAACCTGACTTCCACAAAAAAAATTGTTTGTTGTAAAAACGAAAACTGATCTGTGCGATTTCTTTCAGTGGCTGCTCATTGGTCCTGCTTAATTCTCCGATTGATTTTCTGATCTCCTGACTCTAATAGATAAAGAACAAAGTATTTTACTGCCAAATAAATGAGAACATAAAAGGGGAATTTGAAGAGAAGTAATTTTGAGAGATAGTATCTTAAAAGGTCACTATAAGTCGTGTGATATTCAGACTTAGACAATTTTTTGAGTCCTGAGTGTGTTGTAGGTCCCAATTATGCAGACGGGGGGGGAGTTTCAGAGTCACTCTTGACTCATTACATATACCCATGCTGAAATTTTGAGGCCACTCAAAATTGTCTGCCCAGTTAACTGTCTTGCTTATCTTTCCACTGTAACTAAGCAGATCGCGGAATTTTGAGATCTTCTCAAAATCCTTTACCAGTGAAAATCTTGAAATACTTTCTGGTCCCCTTGACTTGCTGAGGGTGGTGGAACATTTATTTTTTGATAATTTTTGAGTTCCATCTCAAAATTTCTGTCCCAGTTTCATTATTAAAGGGAATAGCACTCTATGGGAGATATTGATCGAACCTTGTGGACGCCCTAACGTACTCCATTGAGGTAGGAAAAATAAGGTCAAACATAGTTCCCCTCCTCAAAGGTTGACAACAAGGAGAAAAAACTACCAGAGAAACTGACGAGGCCGACATAGGGCCGCCTACGTAATCTTCATTCTTGAGAATTCAGGGTTCGAACGTTCGTTCCACTACAAGAAAGTATTAAAAGGGTACATGGGGTGACGAAGTGGACATAGGCCGCGCCATTGTATCTCATTCTCGAGGAATTCAGGTCAGATGTAGTTCATACAAGAGGAAAGGAATACGAAATTACAGCAAATCGACAAATAAAGCATAACATAATGATACAAGTCAAAATAACAAAAAATGATTAAACCGCAACTTCACACGTTAGTATCTCGTAACGGCATTCGAGTTTAATCGACAGTTTCGGGCCCATACGGTTCCATCCCATCTTAGATAGGACGCCAAAGCACATCAGATAAGATTTTACGGAAACCAGGTAAGGGACTAGCAATGTGGGTGGAATTTTCCTTGGTTATTCTCTTGATGAGGAAACAATGCGCCTAAGAACAAATTGTCCAACTTCGCAAGTATCCTCTTCTCTATTGTGAAGGCACGAACCATTATCTTACTATACAACTGACCATGAAAGACGGACAAAATATTCTCTTCTGATCAATCAAAGTTAATGATCAATCCGCTTGCTACCGATTCAAACATTACTCAATTGAGCTTCCGGGAGGATTTCTCATGATGGTTATATCAACTTCAGCAAGGTATGACTTCTTCTGTTCCAATATAACTAGTAAGTAAGGCGTAGCACCAGTCAATGTTCTGACAGTCGTTTTGCAGTTTCCCAATAAGCAATATGGTAACATCTTCTAGCGAACCTCAATTCTTGTCAATCAATTTCCTCAAACATTAGTTTGCTATTCGATGAGGAATCCTTAAATTGCTCACATTCTCTATCATCAAGTGGAACTGTTGAAATCTCACCCTTATCAGTAATGATGGATTTGGCAGCCAAAATCTACATATTAGATTGTTCCCACCGCAGCACAAAAATCAGCCACCAAACACAACTGTTCTTTGTTACGACTTGTAAGAAGCGGCTTCCACCCATTAGTTAAATAAATCAACGGGACCACAATTGAATCTGTATCCCATTAGAGAGGCTTGCTCTATGGAAGCCGAGCACCAATCCATTCCCCCACCCCCCAGCTACGAATGGCAAGTGAACTGATGCTTTAAACTTCAGAGGTGGGCACTCTCACAAAATCACAGTGCCACTTGTAATTTGTGGCACGTTTGCACAAATTTTCAACAAAATCATTATCCATAAGTCATCCAGAGATGATACCCGGTCGTTAGGATTCTTTTTTGCAAAGGAGGCCGTTCATATGAGTTACCCACAAACTCTAGCATGTAATGTTAAATAAGCTTCACAAATTCAACATCATCAATACATCTTAGAAGACCCAAATTGGAGTCCCTTATTAAAGTAATTCTCACGGAGAAAAAATTGAGAGCCCAAACAACGTATCTACTTCTTTTGGTTGGCCGTTAGCGTCTTCAGGATGAGTTCCAGATTCAAATACTTCTTTATATCAAATACAAGTGGCAAAACCGTTAGGTGCGGTTTCAACATGTAAACATGGACGGGATATCCTTCAAAATCTTATCCGGAGATCAATATAATCATGGGTCCGGAATCGTTAACATCGAAGGGATGGTGGGAGATGGAAAGGCATCGTCCAATTCATTTCTTTATTCTAGAGTATGTCTTAAACTCGATTCTTACGAAATCTTTTGCTCAAATTTTTGCACTTACTGTACGTAAAGGTATAATGTTTGGTTCTTCACAGCCCATTCTTCTGGACTTGCATGACTCAAAAGATCTGAGTCTCCAATAGCTAAAACTCATAGAAATGAATGTCGATGACACTTTTCAAACAAAGAAAACACCAAAGCTTCGTTATTTGTCATGGGTTCGTGCAATTAAATCAAAAACTTAGGCCCCATGGATAGTGCTGACCGGAGTCTGACCACTAAGATGCTCCAACTACCTTTACATTGATTGATTCGCCGCTCCATTAAAGAATAATCTCCAAACTCGATACTCTTCAGCAATTCCTTCACCCCACAAATGAACTTCTTCATCATGAAAAATAAGTCTTAAGCGGGTTCAACTCCTTCACCAACAGGATTTCTGCAAGATGATAAGCTAAATTCATGTTGCCTTTTATCGCTTCTGAGGTCACATTACACATTGTCCCAAACTCACTAACACATTTTCCCATTAGCTAAACTTTCCGGTCGGCATTGCCTTCTTGAGAAGTTAATTAGGGATTCCATTTATGGGAAATGGGTATGCAATTATAAGTAGAAAAAAAATTGTCTCAATTCTGGGCAAGACCGTCAAAGAACAAAACCACATCTCTCCAACAACAGTGTAACGAAACTGTATCAGTAAACTTCTGCCTTATATAATAGATAGACCTCCTTCTTTCCTGTCTCACGTGTTAACCAAGTACACATCCGAAGACGCTATCTGAGACAGAAAAGGACAACAACAAAAGGCCTCTCTTCTCGCCGGGAGGAAAGGGAGGAGGAAACAATAGTGGTGTATTGACCAAGAGTCTTGATAGCTCAAAAGCAGTATGTGTACTATTTAGTTCCACTTTGTCGGGGGCGTCTTTCTTCCAGCAGCTTTAAAATAAATTTCACACACCACGGTTGATTGATCTATATCAAACGAATGCTGTAGTTTAAACCTTGCTAAGAATCATCACCTCTTTCTCGTCATTGGCGTAGGTTAGTTCTGAATTGCTTTAATTCTTTAGAAGGGTCGAGTCAACTACCCCCTGTGAATATTAAATCCACTTAACTTTTTTGGCTGGAACTGATATATCGTAGTTCACGGATATTTTTTACTGCTTTTTCCTAAGTTTAGTTCTGTGTCCAAAATCTTTTTGTATTACTTTTTATGTAAGTTTCTTTTTATTTGCAGCAAATCTGTCTCTAAAAGATGACCACCATGCGAGAGGTTTTTTAGCAGAAATACAGAAAAGTACCACCTACGGGCTTGTGACGGTTCTTCGTGCCCCTGGACAGTCCGAGGTGGCATTATGTGCAGGCTGCTGAATGGAAGAGGAAGATAGGAAATTCTGACCAGTATGGGGTTCGGTAATGGGCGTGACGACCGTCGTAGCTATGACAATCGTTCCTGTTGGTTTCGTCATGAAGATCGCGGAGAAGTAGTCCAGTACCCAAATCCAAGGAGTTCAAAGTGTTTTGAACGAAGACCCTCGACGTCCGTTGTGCTTGTGATGATCCTTCATACCCCGCCATGAGGTAATGAAGAGAGCAGTAGAAGAAATTGCACCCAAGTTATGGGACGACCGAAATCCATGATGACCATTGTGACCACACGATACGTCGCGAGGTTCGTGGACGAAGCGGCGTTTCGGAAGATTTCCAGCAAAATAGAGCCTTATTTAATTAATTTAAGTTTTTATTTTTTATTAAAATAGTTCAAAAAAAAACCTAATTTTTGGGGTTAGAGTCTTGATTATGTTTAGAACGTGGTAGGACTCTGATATTTTAGGACTCTTTGTTAACTCTTGATTTTTGACTATTTTTTAGACTCTCAAATATTTTAGACTTTGTAATGATTGTTTATGACTATTGTTGATTAATCAAGTGGACCTTTTGGATTTTGTTCTTTTCAATTGAACTAGTGACATGAATTTTCTTATATTACTATTTGGTATTGTGATTATGACTATGGGTAACTAAACTCCATAACTAGGGTTGTGGGAAACCAGAGGCGAATATGAGGTAAAAAACGAACTAAATAACAATCTAGCATAGTGGTCTTTCATGTATTGATAACTTATTTTGCTTAGAAGTCCTTTTAACGGATGACTACGTTAGAACTCACCTTAATGCTACTTGGTCGGACCAAGGAGGTAGATAGTAGGAAAGAATTATTCAACATAGATTTAGTGTAAACTGTCTAATAGTAGTATGATTGGTACGACCGGTAATAAATAGTCAATATCGAAACATGCATTAAATGAGTAAGGTCAAGAGTTAGTATAGCAACACACGTAGCCGGACCAAGGTGCGGAGTGAAGTTTATAGATGGCCGGAATCAAGGACTTAGAAAAATACATAACCTTACACTTTGCATGAAAGATTACTAGGAAAGAATGTTATAGTTAGAAGAGAATTATAAAGTTATGAACCTTTGGGGGCAACACGTCGGTCGACCCTTTAGTTTGATTAATGATTAAAATCAAAAATTTGAAGCTGGTAGGTGTTCTCCTTTAATTCGCTAGTTATTTTTCATTTATTTAGAAATAGAAAAACCTCCCTTTTATCATTATTGCTTTCAAAGGGAATTAATTGACTGTACAATAGGTAATATAGATTGAAGTTAAGTCAATCCCAAAACCTATTTCCGCATGGGGAACGGATCCCAACCTCATTAGTTGGGTTTATTTACTGACACGTCTGAGCTGTACTTTTTATTCTGAAGAAGTAAGTTTGAGCGTATCAGAAACTCCAAAAGAGCACGCAAGACGGCTCAAAGAATTTTTTAGATGTGTCAAGTGGTACAGAACTTTTGCGGCACTTGATTATGACGTGTCCACGTACACTTCAATCTCCCTACTATATATCATGACATGAAAACAATGGTGGTCATTTAGAATCTCATGTAGGTGGCACCAGCATTCTGAGGACCGAACCCGAACGAATCACCTTGTAGTGATATTACACCCCATGGTGAATAAAAGCCTTCTTTTCTGCGTCTTCTTCAGCCATCAGAATTTGGTGATAGCCTGTTGTTAATAGTCCACAAACGACTCATCTCATACCTAGCACAATTGCCAATCAAATATGGAATATTCGGCAAAGGAAAAAAATATCCTTCAGGCTAGATTTTTGAGATATCTATAGTCAACAACCAATCCTGATTTTCCCGTCTTTCTGGCGACCGGAACAACATGGGCCAGCCAAGTTGCTATTGATCACTTCCACAATCGGGACTTATTTGCTTGGTGATCTCTTCCCCTAATCTATCAAAAATCAGTTCATGCTTGAATTTTTGCCGTTTTGCTTCACTGGATCGAACCAACGGGTTTAATCGCAACTTATGGAGATACAACATCGGTACTCAACCCTTGTATGTCACCGACTTCCCAATGACACATCAGTTATTCAACAAGCAAATGACATTAGGACTTCTTTCTGAGCTCATTTAGGTGGCATACTGATCTTTACCCGTGAACAATTCTGGAAGGGCGCCCAAAGCACCGTTTCCCGTCTTTCCTCTAGATTTGGTTTAGCTGATTCTCGAACTGCCAAAAGTCTCTTGGCGACAGGATTGGTTAAAAACAAAGGGCTTTAATTTAAAACAATGCAAACTTAGCCTGACAGGGTCCATGTTCCTTTTTGAACACACAATGAAAAAATTTGAAACAGTTAAGAAATGCCAAAATTGGTGGGTCTCGGTCTCTCAGGACACCACCGATTTTAATATGCATGAAATGCGCCTTTCAAACGAAGAAGTTGGTGTATCAGGGTCGGAGGGAGATCGAGGTTCCAGCAGAAGCCCAGCACCTCCCTGGTTCGCATCGCGAATACCAGCTTAGGTCGCCCCTACTCAACAACAACATCGATTTCCTAAAAGAAGTCACATATTCCTTACCTAGGTCTTCATGTTTGGCACCACTCCGGAGTGGAAAGGAATTGAACAGATTTGGGGATCGGCTTAAGCCAATGCTTGATCCTTATTATTTTCATCTTCCACGTCATCATCTGTGGGATTTGTACCCCAAACATATTGGATCCCTTAACGAGCCGGAAACAGGCTCAATAAGTCATTGAGGAATCACTTCCCAAACCAAAACCCTGGCTTAAAATCATTCTATAACATCACAGTGGCTATCCTCTTGTACGCGGAAGGCACATGTGGGTCTGTGGGGCCAAGTCTTTGCCGGTGGAATTTACTAGCTCACCGTGTAAAAGTCGATTCCTCGAGAATATATCATCCGATAACTTAATTAGGCCATGGCTGTGGAATTGAGAGCTCATCAGCAGGGCCATTATAGAGATTTGAGCCGGGGTTTTCCAAAATTTCTTAAACTATGAGTATCTTTTTTGCAGTTTTCTCCAGAACTCCGCTTCTCCTTCAGCTTATCGGCCCTCTTAGCCTGATCCTTCTTTATGTCCTATGAGATCAAGCTTGTCAGAAGTGTAGCAACTTCCAGAACTGGTAATGGCCTTGAACAGCAGCAGTTTCAATAACCAAAACTCGTCTTGACGAGAGTTTCTGATGGCACCAAGGACACACCTGTGAATATGTTAAAATAACAAACTCTCTATTCTCTTTGACGCATTAAAGAAGCGACAAACCCTTTTTCCCCAAATCATCGTGACGATGGCTTTAATCATTTTCATTCCGCACAAGTCTTCATCTGTCTCGATCATATTGAAATTGCTACCTCCATGAGTCGGCAACCGGGGTTGGTGTTGCCATTTGGTGACGCCGATTGGCGAGAGACTATTCTCCGATCAAATTAGATCTTAATTAGTTGGGCTTGAGGTTGAGACAATCTTAAGTATCGTGCTCGATAGTGTGGATAATGATAAGGAAAATATATGATCGGGTTTGGAGAACGTTGAATTGACACCAAGGGTGTTTGGGACCCCCCAGGGGGGATGTATCCAGCAGCAGCCGTATATCATTACAGTTTGTAAGTTTTTTGCGGAGTGCAGTAAATTCCTTGCAGGCCCTCTTCTCAAATCTGGGGGTCGGGGAGGGTCATAATTGCTTGTTGGAGAAGAGCACCTGTTGAAATTTCTGGTATTGGACGGGGAGCATGGGCTGATGTTTAGGGATATGTTTTGTAATTTGGTGATGGAGCTTGGTAATTGGATTAGGTTTTCGTACAAGTGAATCTTGGACTTGATAAATCGGCGGGGGTTGCTCGTTAGCTCGATGTATGTTAACGCCGTTGGGAGCAAACACCATGGTAGGGAGATGGAATTGGATAGGGTGGAAGATGATTTGGCTAAATGGGAGATGGACTTTGGTAATTGAGGGGCGAAACTTGGTGTAAGGAAATGTTGGATGTTTGGATAAAGGAGCTGGTATCATTCTGATATTGGGATGACTACGATTGTGTGAACAAAGATTGAGGATTTTGGGGGAGTTAGGGAACGACCTTGGGATATGAGGATCTTTTGGGGGTGTTCCTTCCCCCATATGAAATAGCAGCAACTTCTTCTCTTATTCCTCAATAAACCTGAAGATGCTAGGTGGTGCGGATACACGGGTACTTCCTGATTTAAACCGTCTTCGATAGTCTTCCACCAATCTTGACTATCTCGGCAAACTTGCTCCAACGAGCAACATGATTATGTCTTAATATTTCGACTCTGCCACCCGCACAAACACTTCAACGATTTATTTCTCGAATCATGGTGGCCGTACCCTGCGCTTCTTTTCTCCACCTATAGGCGAACTTCCCCTTAACTTTCAGTTGCCTTTGCTTTCATCTTCTCACAAGACGCTATTGTTTTTGGATTCTGGAACAATTTCTACGTTGTAAGAAATCGATCGATAAAATCTTTGGCCAATGCATTCCAGCTGGGCCATGTTGTAGTTTCATGAGAGGGTGGTAAACCATTCAGAGCTTCTAACATAGGCTAGACTAAAAGACGCATCATACAAAACTTAGTCTCTTCCAAACTCCCACGAGGCCGGTTATAGTAGGCCTATCAACTGAGCCATATGGTGCCCACTTTCGAAGTGGTCAAAACTTTGGAATCTTGAACCCTTGGGAGGTCAAATTTTGGGTGGATACCACAAGTTTCTTGTTACTAAGTTCCGCGACGTTGGGGATGCATGTGTATCTACATTCATGTTACTTTGATTCCTATTTAACTCGACCCTTATATCTTCGTTTTCCTCCATCTTTTTTTCCATCGTAATGGTTCAACTCGAAACGTGCACAGCGTGATCGGTAGGGATGGGAACTTGGAAAGTTGCTCTCTTTGGAGGGGGTGGAGCTACAGAGGGACTTTGTGCGTTCTAGGCGGCTGGGTAATTCTGTGGGTAGGCTTGAGGATTGGTGTTTTTATTTGAATGGTGATGAGTTGTTTAGGGATTGAAAGCATTTTGGTTTTGTTTGTGGTTTTCATTTTGATTTTTTGGCGGTGGAACGGTTGGATGGTGAGTATTTTGAGGATGGGGTGGCATTTGAAGATGGTTGTTTTGAAGAGGAGATAGAGTTTGGTAGGATGCCGAAGCATATTGGGGATTTTGGGTAGTCAGATCTATAACCGATTGATTTTGAACAGGTGTAGATGGCTGGTTCTGAGTTGGATCCATATTTGAGGAAGGGAAGTAAATTAGAGGCCTCCCATCGGCAGCGTTAGCAGCAAATCCTGGTGGAGGCAGATCCTGTCTCCGTTGCATTTCCACCATCATATCTGCAATTTGTTGCATCTGCTGCATAATCAACTCATTCTGTTCTTCTACGGTAGGTTGAGCCACCACAACATCAGTAAGACTCACTTTTTCATTATTGTCCACCATAACTGCCTTTCCTCTGTCTGAGCTTTGTCTAGGGAAGGAATCTGCGGGACCCATTTATCTGCTGAAATAAGAATGATCTGCCAGCTTTTGATCGACACAGATCAGTTTCAAAGTACCTAAAAAGGAAAAAAAACTCAAAGGCGGATTTGTCAGTGAAGAATCAGAGTACCAAAAGCATGATATCACATAGAGAGAAAATAAGAACACAAGTTGCTTTGTTTGAGGATATCTTTAACCCATGAGTGAGGACGGAAACACATTTCTTTAACAAACAGGAATTTGTCGTGTTTTAGTTTTGATGCTTGTCTAAGGAAGGTAAAACAGTTGAGCTACAGTTTCTTGCAACTTTTCTTGACGTCTGTGATCCGGTCTGATCTCTAGTAACATGAGGGAAATAAAAAAATTTAGATAGGGGCCCAATGAAGGTTTCTACGTATCTCACAAGGGAGGAATTCATGGCCCACGTAGTGCAGTACAAGATAACACATTTTCATTCAGCCGTTCAATTACGATTTAAGAAAAATTGAAAAGCACAACAGAGCTTTTAAAAGACGAAATGATATGACACGTAGTAATTTCTCTTCTTGTTGCAAGCATTATTTTCTTCCTTTAAGAAGACCTATAATGGAGGCTTGTAGTGATTTACTCGCCGTCACATCCTGCCTCGTAACTTCAGGGTGAGCTTGTCAGGACCACTATTGGTTGTGATCCTTGATCATAGGCGGGGTATTTTCTGCCCATCAGGTTTCTATGGCGTCAGTTCTGGTCCAAAGTAGCACACTTTTAGCTAATAGAGCGGCGGTCCTCCGAATCTATCCTCGCCTCTCTCGCCGTTATTTCTGCACGTTTAACCGAACGTGTCTAATTCTCTCTCAAGCCTCTGTCTCGATCTGAAATTTTCTTTCAGTTCATCTGTGATGTCAGATCCTCATTGATCCGCTCAAACTACTTTGCACATTAGAAGTAAAAACGGTCGTGTCAAGTAAAAACCCAACTAATGAGGTTGGTGAAGATCGTTCCAAGGAGGACAAATAGTTTAGACTTAACTTTAATCTAGTACTACTATTGTACAGTACAATACTTCATTGGAAATCAAAAATGATAAAAAGAGGGTTTTTATTTTAAATAAATGAAAATAAATAGAGAAATCAAAAATAGACATTAACATCTTCAATGTTGGAGTTTAATCAATAAAAAGCGTAACGTCGGGTTTGACTGTCCCCCACAGTCAGAACTTGATAAGTCTTACTATAAACAATTCTTTACTAGTATCTGCATGCAAAGTGATAAGTTATGTTCTTTCTAAATCCTTGGTCCGACATCGAGAAAAATTTCAATCCTACCTGGTCCGGCTATGGGTGTTGCTATACTAACCCTTATCTTCTTACATCATATTAGAATCATATTCAATATTTGACTCAGTTATTACCTCGTACCAATCAAGACTAGCCATTAGATGTATAAACTAAATCTATGTTGATAATTCTTTTCCTAAATCTACCTCTTGGATACGGCAAGTAGAATTAAGGTGAGTTCTAAGTGGGGCCATCCGTTAAAAAGAATTCTAAACGAAAGAATTATCAATACTGCAAGACATATTCTAGAATTGTTATTTTAGTTAGTTTTACCGCAATGTTATTAGCCATGGTTCCCAAACCTAGGATGGAGCTTAATTACCCTAGTCATAATTACAATATCAAATATGTGATATAGGAATTCAGCACGTACTTCGATGAGAAAGAGTAAAATCTGAAAGGTTCACTATTGATTAATCAGCAAAAAGTTCGCCAACAATCAAGATAAACTGTTCAAGATATAATAATCTCTCAAAAAGTCTACAAAAGAATTAAGAGTCTCACAATAGTAAAAGTCTAACAATGATCCAGGAGTATACTAATTATCCATAGTCTACCTCAAAAAACGGAGGTTTCAAACATTATAAAAATAAAAAACATAATTAAACAAGGACTCTATTGCTGCGAAATAAGTCCAAAGCAGCATGAGTGACGGACATCGCGAAGGGAAGTCGTGTCACGACGGGCGTCATGGACTTAAGGCGTCCCATACTGGCAAAACATTTTCTTCTGACCTCTCTCCTCATTACCCTCGACGGCAGGGTATGATGGATCTTACGAGAAAAAGGTCCGTCGAGGGTTCCGTTCCCAAAACCACTTGAACTTTGGGGAATATGGGTACTAGGGCTATTCTCTTATCTTCATGTACGAAAAACCTGCAGGACGGACAGTCCGGATCACGACGGTCGCTCAGCTTTCCATAATCCCCACACTTGGTCAACTTCCATCTTCCTTCAGCAGCTGCAATCCGCTAGCCACCTACGGACCGTAACGAGCATGACGGACTGACACAAGCTCCGTAGGTTGTCTCTTCAACATTTCTAGCTCAAAAACTCCGCATTCTCTTTTGACAATTTCCTGCAAATAAGAGAAACTGATATACAAAAAGAATTAGCACAAAAAGGCTTTTGGACACACTAAACTTAAGGAAAAAAGTATTAATAATATCTGAAAACCTACGGTATATCAAACCCCATTAACTTAAATGCGTTGATTGTCCTCAAATAACGCACTATGATCATTCCACAAAATCTTTGTACAATAGTATTCCATGTTTTATCCTTTTGCAATCATTTGTCATCAATCCCATTAATCTAAAATATTTAAGCCTGTTATGCACTATTAGGATTGAAGGTATGTTGAGTCAGACCATGGGACACAACTCAACATGCACAACACCTATCCTTTTAATGTCTCACTGAGGTGCTAATTTTTCCGGTATTGCAAATAGCTTCATATCTTAAAACTAAATCCTCATTTTTCACACATGATTTCAGTTGAGTATAACGATTACTTTTCAACACCACTCTCAGAACCAAAATTCACACTAATTCATACATATTCCATAAGCTGCCCTTATTTTCACTGCTTTAAGTTGCTATACAACCGTAGGATCACGATAGGACTTTCTTAGGCATTGTTACATAGGCTCGGGGTCAGGTAGGTAATTAGGTATCCTTTAGTGGACCTTTTGCCCTCTTTGACATATCGCTAAGAATACCAGTTCTATTCATTTTATCTCGCCACGTTCTCTATTCTGTCACATTGCTATTTCCATTTTTCATCTTTGTGCAGTGACTCTCTTCTTCTTTCTTTGTATTTCTTCGTATATTTTTCTTTTCTCTACTGTTTCTTTCACTAATTCTTGAGTCATTTTACTTGTGTTCTTCTCTATCTTTGTTCTTTCCACCCCACTTCAAGCTGAATCATCATAATAGCCACCCTCATTTCAGGTTTTGCATGAGTCAAAGTACACAAACCAAAGTTGGCGTCAGAGCCATAAAAAGGGTTGTTTACTGCATTCATCCACCTCAACTTATGTTGTGATCATTGAGGTGCACATGTCCAAAAAGGGGACCAAGGACAACACATTTTCTCAAAAAGAAGGTCAATTAGGGTGAAAAAAGAAAGGTCTACGTTTAAGCTCAAACCATGGTATAAAGAAGGATAAAATTCGTTGGTTTTCTTTTATTTAGCTAAACAAGGGCTATCTTGAATAAGGGCTTGATCGTTTCCAATTGTCCTATTTATTTATTTTTTTTACAACTTACTTTTAGCAAGACTAACGGCTAAGTTAGCTAAGTACAAATAGTGGACTATTCAAATCTTCCTCACAATCACTTGACATCTCAACTCTACAGATATCAGACACTAGTTTGAATTTTAGACTTAGGGTAAACATGGTGTACCTCTATTTTATCATGCTTAGAGCCACACATTTATTAATTATATGCCTAGTCATCTATTTTCCATTTATTCAGGGATATCATTTTAGACATTATGTCCAGATTTAAACTAGTACACATGATAGACAGCCGGTTCAACCATAGACTTCTGTAGTCCAAAAGGCTGGATGTGTGCAGAAGGTGCAATCTGTGCCTCTAATTTCTTGACCCTATCAAACAGGACAGAGCGGAGAAAGTGGAGAGTGAGAGGAGATCGGAAAAGTGCTATTAACCGGGATATACTCGACCGGGGAGTGGCAGGGAAAGCGCAGAGTAAGCGTGCGGGCATGTGCTTAAGGCGTAGTAGATGTCCCAGAGAGGAAACTCGGACGGGGCCCTGCGGGAGACAACTCATTGCCTCATTTCCTGATGAGGCCGAATATCGACAGTGCTCAGAGGGCTTGAGCTGATTCAAAGTGCCATAAGACTCACCGGGACCTGCCATAGAGAAAAAATCATGCACGGGAAAGGGGTAATAGTTGTGACCTAAAAATCCTCTCGTTGCTGCACGCCTGTAGAAGCCACGAGAAATACACCTCCAACCCCGCTAGTATGGCCTCCATCAGTACTGGTCGTCCCATGTGATGATACTATCAGCGGCTGTGGGTTGGAAAGCAGTGGGGAGAATTCTACCACAAAAACTTCACCGTGAAGTAGGTTGCCTTCTTGATGGCAGCTTCTGTCTCGATCACACAGCGGGCACCCCTCCATCAAAGGACAAGTGCAAGTCCATACCAAGTCTTGGTGGTCTCTCTCAGACGATAGCTCACGAGGAATTGGCCATCTGTAAAACCAGCCATCAGTCGTCAAACTCGGAAGTGAGAGGGGTCGATTTACATTAAATTCTCGTGGTTATATAAAACGGCGGATGGAAGGCAGGGAGATATCAACCTGAAATCCAGTACTCGGACCTATCCAGTGGGGCCGTTTGGCGAGGGCAGCCGCCTATCAATCTGTGATCCGAGAGTCGCTACGTAGGATGCGTAGAAGAACTCTCGCGACACGGTCTTCACATAACTCCAAAGGAAGTGCCTGTCCATCCAGTCGAGTTGGTGAAGAGATTGTGGATCTCAGGCATCATCGGGAGACTCCCGTAAGGCCCGCCGCCCAGTTTAAGTGTCGAGCATAATCCTTGTCATTGAGGAATTGCATCGGAATAGACTGAAACTGCCGCGACACACACCGGTTGGGGCTGTTCAGTAACCGAAGGTGAGAGCAGAGCTGGTGAAACCGGGGGTGGATATAACTGTCATCATCTCAGACGAGGGGTCGACGCTGCAGCGGTGGCGGGTGCGGGAACCTAGCGATCCGAAGCTCCTTCGACCAGAAACTCCTAAAGAGCAGATGCGCCTTCTTCATTAGTGGCGGACCCAGAAGGTGTGAGGTCAGTGTGCGCTCCTTATCATACTAGGAGGTCGTGACTATGACGATCATCTTTTTGCAGGTGTGGCTCTGGCAGACGTGCAGCACGGGATGGGGTGGAAGTGCCTGGGGGAACGAACTCGGGGTCCGTCATATCAGATCCTATGACCAGGCCCGGCAGACGGGCGAAAGACTTGACGCTCGCTGCATATACTCGATCTTTTTTTAGTGCCATAATTAGATGTACCTGTAAAGGATCAATATTAGTTCTAGAAGGAGCAAACAAGACAAGCAAAACACAAAAATAAAAAATATAAATTAAAATGACATTGCTATAGTAACACGTGAAACACACAGAACAGGGGGGGGGGGGGGGGGGGGCGGGGCGGGGGGGGGGGGGGGGGCGGGGGGGGGGGCGGTTTTGGCGCTGCCGCTTAGTCTGAGTACGACGGTCATCATGGGCCGATCGTGTCACTTAAATATGGTTTATATGGAGAAACCAGGAAAAGAGAGCTTTTACAAGTGTGGAAGGTATATGTAGGACGGATCGTCACAGGTACGACGGTGCGTAGTAGGTGTCGTTAGAGGACACTTAAAAAATATGGAGACCCTTAGGAGAGGGGTCTCTGACCGTCATGACGTCATGCAGGACGGACCTTCGCGGGTATGACGTCCGTAGTAGTGTCCGTTTGAGGCCAGTTAGAAAAATAGGAAAGACCTTGGAAAAGGGTTCTCTGACAACATGAACGGTTGGCTGACGCGACCGAGTAGGGTTGATGGTCCGTCGCATGTTCGTTGGAGGACACTTAGAAAAAGTGAGAGACCCTAGGAATAGGGTCTTTGACAACCAAATGGTTGTGCAGGACGGGCCATCGTCGGGAACGACGGTCCGTGAATGTGGCCATTGGTGACATTTGGGAAAATTAGGAAAGTGGGGTGTTAGGGCTATTGGAACGCACCCAATAACGGTCCAGTCATGGTACGACAGTCGTCATGGGTCTCGTTTTGTAAATAAAGCTGATAGAACTGGGGATGGCCATTCATCCACTATGACCCAAATTTGAATGATAGTTTTAACCTACATTTGTCTAACCCCCAAAATGTTTGTTACTAGTAAACTAGCAATTGCTACAAACACCTATTTCTAGGGTTTCAACACGGCACTTTGGAGGACTTTTTAACCTAGGTCAGACAAAATTGATACGAATGAACAAAGAACTAGGATATACTAATTGATAAACAAAAATTGCAATATAAATAGTACAAAATTAGGACAATACCTGAAAATTTGAGGAAAAAAACAAGAGAGAAGGTACTTGGTGATCAAGTAGAGACCCAGCAGCAGAATTTAACGACTTGATCGTGATTTTTAGGAATGGGGAGTTTGAGAAGATGATCGTGTGTAAGAGAGCTTTGAAAGTTGAAAAGGGAGGAAATGGGGAAGAGTAAAAAATGGGGTGAAAGAAGGGGTGGGGGCTTTAAATGTATGAATTTTTAAAAAACCCCAGCAGGGTGGGTCGGGTCCGCGTCATTAAAGACGCGACAGATCTCTGATGACGCTTGTCTCAGTTGTGATGGTTGTCCTTTTTTCCATCGCGTGTGCCCTGTTGAAAACAATAGAAAGACGTACCTGGCACGAAAACGGGATTCATTGCGACGGTAATCACAGGCACAACGATCCGTCGCAGAGTATCAGTCAGTGACTGCTGCAAATGAGTTTCTGCAGAATTTCTGGTGCTGGCCTGCAAATATAAAACCATTAGTAGCACATTCGACCTTCCTAGAAAGGAAAAACTAAGGTATTGGGTTTTCTCCAAAAAGCGCCTGATTTAATGCCGCGGCACGACTGAGGAGTCTTGATTACTCAGCCTTTCATCAATATGTATGCCCATCGCTTCCTTCATGATGCCATATGCCCCAAAATAGAGGTTTATTCATTTCCTATTCACCTTAAAACCGCACTCCTCCTTGGTTTAACTCAACTCTAAATGAGGGGATAATTGGGTAATAAGGAAGGCCAGTCCGTTTGGACTTGAGCTTGCCCAGAAGACAGGCAACCCAGAATGTTAAAAGCACAAATCCCAAACCTAAACTTTGTTTTGCAATTTTTTGTTCATATCCTCTTCATATTTTCTTTGTGGGACATGGAAGGATCCGATTGGAGATCACACTCTATTAATGGTCCTACAAATGTTGCGGTTCTTCTTCATTGTTCAACCGAAATTTCATCTGCCCATTTTCATATTAAACTCAGGCTCTACTATAGCAAGAATGGCCTCCTTAGAATAATAGCACTTCAAAATAGATCACATCCAGAATAACAAAATCGTCCTGAAAATGAAGGACTCACTTTTACTAGCACATCATGGAGTATCCTTATAGGCGTTCCACTGTTGGAAGCATAGGTTTTTTGCCCCGCATGAAGGTGTTTTTGGTCACCCAAACCCAACTTTGTAATCGAAAGGGGCATGGATTGAGGCTTGCCCACAGATAACATATTCTTTAACAAAATTAATTGACCCGACTGTACAAGGAAAATTAGTGAAGGCACCGTATAGTGTTATTAGTACGAGAGATCTTTCTTTAGCCACTACAATGCTGCATTTCTATCATCATTCTCGAAGGTGACCGTCTTTCTTTGTAACCAGAGATCTTTCATAAGCTTTGCATACACCGGACATTTGTTCTAGAGCTTTACCAAAGGGACCATTATAGAAAGTTGCTTCAGCATGGTTACAAAATGCCCGTTTTTATTCCCATCCTCGGTCTTATTACTAATCTATGAGGAACGGGTGGTGGTTGTCTAGGAGTGAATTACCTTTATAGGCATTTCACTCTTGTCCGTGCTATCTTCCTTCACCACTAAACCCTTTACCACCGGATCAAAGCCTTTTCACCATTTCTTCATGACGGCATAAGTGGGTCCAAGGGTTTGTGCTTACCACCCTGAGTAGTGATTGCCATACACTATGATCTTTTTAAGTTTTGGACATTGGTTGCTAGGAAGAAGGTGCCCGACTGCCGTGTAGTCACAAGTCGCGATTAATTGGGCATTTGAACTCGATTTGGCTCAATCGATATTACATGTTGTATCGACTTTTTTCCCAATACCGCTCTAAATCAATCCTTAACTCTTTAATGTTTTGCTCATCACTAGAATGAACCTCCTAATCCTTCTGTGTAAATAATCCTATCAACTCGCGCCATACTATCTCCCACCATTCCACACTAGGCAGTTAACTTCACACTTTTGAGGAGGGGACATCGGTACCTTCCTATCATTTTTGTTACAGAGTTACCCTTGTTGAATGATATGTCGCGGGGGTAGTAGTTTCCATCTCAGCTAAATGACCCTCACGAATTATAGTTACCATAGATTCGACCTGGTTCCCTTGACCTTGGCGCAATATACTGATGTGAAGCCCTTGGGCACTCGGTAGGGAAACCTCCTTGTACCGTTTAAAATAGGAATCCTCCGATAATAGCATTCATCATTAGGTGGTGGTGGTTTAGACAATAGTTAACTGCATTTATGCTTTCTGCAACCCCCAGTGATATGGTTTTTAGTACCAACCGAAGCTCAGTTTTCATCTGAGCCATTTTTTCACGAATCTCATTTGTGGACTGAGTTGTGAGTGGACTGCCCACTCCGGAGGTATTTATCCAGTATCTGACTTCCTCTGATTACTCCAAAATCTTTATTATTTCTGGGAGATTTTCCTCAATTTTCAGCCAATCTCAACATAAGACATCCCAATAGATCCAACTGCTATAGCCGTCAAAACAACGCCTTTATTATTATCCTCTGTTCCCGATTAAAAGTATTCCTTCAGTGACTCATCATCTATACGTTGATTTGGGACTTTCTAAAAAGACCGAGTAAATCTATCCAAGAAACACTAACGCCTACCTGGGTAGTGCACAGAGTGTTCACTTTGTCTTTGTGTTTAGTTTCTTGGAGACCGGGTAGTTAGTAGTTGCTAAGAAAACGTCCTTTAGTTGGGTTCCAAGTGACAAAGTGGGTTGTAAGGGATTAAAGGTGAACCATATAGGTAGCCTCTCCCGTCAGTTGAGAGTGGAAACAATCTGTAGCCCGATTACGTCCAAGTCCACGTCAGGCCTCACTAACAAACTTTACACAATGCCCTACCTTAGCATATGGGCATGTGGATCCTCAGAAGATTAGACCGTGAAAATAAACCTCTGGCCAGTGAGAAGAAGTTGCAGTAGGCTACTCGTTACCCACAAAGGTGTGGCCTGGTGGTTAAGGGGCTAAGACAAGGGCTCCTCGGAGTCTTCTTATGTTGTATAGCCTCTATAGTATTCTTGGGGGCCGTGGAGGGGATAATTTGTCCCCCTCTGTTGCTGTTCACCCGGAGCATAGGGAGGGTGGTAAACAACTGACCATGAACATCAATCGGAGCTGGGAAGTTCTGGTTTGGATCTCCATCATAATTCCCAAGTTTTTGATTCATGGTGCATCGTGCCACGCTCTAATTCTTCTCGTAGGGAAGAAAAACAAGTGTTCTCTTCCTCTCCGTGTGTTGTTGAATACAGGAGGATGGTTCTGCAAGAATCAAAAACAATTTTTTAAACAAAGGAAAATACCCAAGAAAATATCAACTCGTAAACTATAGTAATAAGTTAAGTTAATCTTAAAGATACTTTCCCCTGGCAGCGGCGCCAAAAAGTTGATACGCCTCAAACTTTCTTCTCAAATTAGAATAAAGCGGGTCGTGTCAAGTAAATAAGCCAACTCATTGAGGTTGGATCTTCCCACGAGGAAAGGAAAGGAAAATAGTTTAGATTAAGTTAAACATTATTACTATTGTTCAACCAATTACTTCCTTGGAAAGCAAAAAATGATAAAAGGGGGGTTTTCTATTATAAAGATGAAAATAACTAGAGAGATTAAAGGAGACAACTAATAAGTTCTATGTGGGAGTTTAATCACTAAGTAAAAGTAATAGAGTTACGTGTTCACCACAGGGTCATTACTGATTAAGGTCTAATTAGTAACAATTCTTTCCTAATAAATTACATGAAAAGTGATAAGTTCTGTATTTCTAAATCCGGGTCCGGATCTAGAAAATCACTCCGCACCCTTGGTCCGGCTTCGGTGTTGCTATACCTAACCTTATCTGTACCTCATATAAGCATCGTATTTTGATATTTGACTAAGTTATTAACATCAATACCAATCAATATAGCCTATTAGATAGTATACAATAAATCTATGTTGATTAATTCTTTTCCTATTATCTTACCTCCTTGGTATGGCAAGTAGCATTAAAGGTGAACTTTTAACATGCCATCGTTTAAAAAGACTTTAAGCGAAAAAATATCAAATACATGCAAGACACTTATCCTAGAATTGTTATTTAGGTTAGTTGTACCTCATTATTCGCTATGGTTCCCAAAACCTCGTTATGGGGTTTAGGTAACCTAAGTCATAAATCACAATATTCAAATATCGGATATAAGAATTATTCATGTACTTACTTAAATGAGAAAGAGTAAAATCGAAAAGTTAGCTTGATTAGTCAACACAATCACCAACCAATCAATTACAAGAGTTCACAAAAATACGAAGAGTCACAAAAAGGGTCTAAAAATAATCAAGAGGTTAAACAATGATCAAGGCCGTGTGGTTTGTATGTAACTCAACAAATGAGGTTTTTGGAACTATTTATAAAAAATAAAAAAAACGAAATTAAATAAGGACTCTATTAGCCTGGGAAAATCTATAAAAACGTGGCGGGTCGACGGGACATCGCGACCCGCGATCGTCGTGGTCACGAACGGAACATTATGGGACTCCGTCGTCCCATACGGGTGCAATTTGTTTTACTGCCTCTCTCCATTCCCTCGATGGAAGGTTATGACGAATCGTCTAGGTAGAAGGGCCATCGAGGGTCTCCGGGCCTAAATACTTGAATCTTGGAATTTGGGGGTACTAGGACAACTTCTCTGATCTCAGACGAACCAAGAAGGATGGGACGCATGGCTACGACGGTCTTCCGTAAGACTCCATACCCCCACTTAGGCAGACTTCTCATATTCCTTCCGCAGCGCACTACCGTGCCAACTAGGACCCGTCACGGGCACGACGGAACCGTCACAAGATCCCTAGGTGGTACTTTCGTATTTCTCACTCAAAAACCTACGAATTCAGCTTTTAGAAAGATTTCCTGCAAATAAAAGAGAAACTTACATGAAAATTAGCACAAAAAGGCTTTGGGACACACAATTACTTAAGGAACAAAATTATTAATAATACCGTGAAAACCACGGTATATAACTCATCAACATATAGCTGCCGCTTTATCAATTGCGTTGCCATCTCAACTATGAGCCTTTCTTCCTTGGTTCTAAATTTCGCAAGTGAATGTTTAATCTTTCTTCATGTAGTTCTTCTTCCGTGAGTTCCATTCTGGACGTTCTTGCCCTTGTCCATAGCATAATTTGCCTTTTCTTATTAGGTAGAAACATCTTTTTAGGATTTGTGTGTGGAGGAGGGGTTTTTGATTGAGAGAAACTTAATACTTGAAAAATTTGGTCGGAATTTTGGAATAGTGGCTCTTATATATTCTTTGGGAAATTTCTGCGGTAGGAGTGACGTTTATTATGATATCCTCATTTATAGCCAAAACATCCACATAACTAGTTAAACACACATATAATCGGTCCTAATCATTGCATGTGAACCTTTTGTGCCAAGGGTTAGGCATAGCGATGAGGATGGTATTGCGCATTTAAACAAATAGTTGTATCCCCAAAATAAAACTTCATAACAATACATAGCGTTCATTAATAATTTTAAAAACAAACGGAGGCCATTATGTAGGGATGTGATGCAATAAGGACAGATAGAAACAATCCCACGCAGGGGCGAGGTAAATGGTTGATGCTCGACTCCCTATTCTGGCCTTCTTACTTCTTTGCGGCATGATGAACTTGCAGGTGAACACGTACGAATCAGTGAACACAACTTTGAAGCTGGTTGGCACGGCCGTTAAATGGTCATCTGTGTCTAGGGTGTGTCCAAAGCATAAGAAAGCCCTATTGTCGGCGAGCTCTTGTGACATCACAGCTCTAAAACCCTCTATCTTTCTAACTCTCAAAAATGGTACTCCGATCCCTTTTTGAAATTTCTTGCTCTCTCTTCTGAAATTCTTGCTCCCTTAAGTCCCGTTTCCTGTGAGTTGGTATGCATGGATTCTAAAGCTTTGTCTGTCGTCTTCAAATTTCTCGACCTGTGTTTGGTATCAGATTCACTAACCATGCAGATATTCTGCAACAATGTCATTGTATTCGTCAACAATTTACCCAGTCATATCTATTCTTGGCCATATCCCACTTATGTTGACATCGTCCGACCCATTCCTTGAGGATGATCTTAGCGAAAAGTATTTTGCCGTTCTCGTGTAAATGACAACAAAGAACTAGCATCCCCTTAAACGGGTACGACTTAGTTCTGCCAAAATGTTCGCATCACTCGTGTCGAGTTGTAGGGCAGCAATACTCTAAACCCAGGAAGGAACTAAAAATGGAAGTTTGGACCCTGTGCCGCTATCTCTCGGACTTGAAGTTCGGTAACATCCACTTTATCATCTCCATCTGTAAGATTCATAAAAATACCCTCGCCCACGATCCCTTGTGTATGAATTGGAAATCTGCGGAACATTAGATAAAAATTCATGAATTATCAAGAGGACCCGTTGCTTGGTTTGGCCAACTCCTGTGAGGCCGGCCATTCCCTCTTACAGAGATGCTCAATCAACCCCATTGAAGCGAATGTTGCAACTTCTAAAAAATGGGAACCCATTTTTACACAGACTTAAAGATCGATATAAATGTAGCCCAAAAATGATTAAGGGCCGAGCTACAATTACTTCTTTTCTAAATTGTTTTCTACCAATCTCTAAAATATTTGCTGTCCCTACCATCAGACACCGGGGGTGTCGATTTCCTCATTTCGTCAAGTAGGGAACACCGTAGTTCCTTAAAAGGCGCAGGAAAGCGTAGTCTGAGTTTTTTCCTCCAGGTGCTGTGATCGTGAATTCATTCGGAAACAGTCTGAAATAGATGCATGCCCCATCTCTCGAAAAATCTTATCGGGGTATATCGCGGGCTTCCAACACGTTCGCGTTTACTAGTCAACAATAGATTATTCAATTTCTTCTCTAGTTGGCCTATCTGGAAAGAAGTATGTGGATGATTTGGACATTTTTTTCCTTTTTTCCACATGTCCCGATAGAGGCCGGACAATCCTTAATTTCTCTAGGGCGTAGGGCATTATTATTGACATCTCCAAATCGAAAAAAAACCCATCTTCTTATGGATCCCAGAATCGTAATGGGACACAAAAATCAACAAAAAAGCGAGACCTCGTAAACGTGGGCAAACCTTAAAGTCCATTATCGAAGGGTAAGTGACCCAAGTGAACGAGGATTTCTCTCTTTTGATAATCTATGAGATTATGTCCCACCATACCCAAAGAATGTTGGGTTGTCTTGGATGGACCATGTTGAAATGGAGAATTGATTTGACAATCCATAAAACACAAACAAGTAATTGCCATTCTCCACGACACAAACAAAACATTAAAACATGCCATACAATCCTTCAGATTTATTCACACAAAAGTATGATCGCTTATCGAGTTAGTGGCTCTTTGGGACTCAACGAGGGTCGGGTTTTTCGAATGGCCCAAAAACTCATGGGATGTGGGTCCATTTAGGCCAATGAGCTATTTTTTGGAATTGGGTTTCGCTTGATTTTTAGTTAATAAAGTGGGTTGTATTTAAGTGGAAAGGTAAACCAAACGGACTTTACTTGGGCTGAGGAAGACAGTCAACGATCGTTGGGACTATCAAGTAGACCAACTAACTCGTCAAGGTTCCTGAGAAAATTTCTTTGTTTAATGAACGAATGCTGAACCGCATAATCCTCATTTTTTTGTGGGAATGAAAATAATTATCGTTGGAGGGGAAAGAGTGTTAGCCATGAATGAAACAGCTTATAAAAAGCAATAAACAGATAATCAAAACATACACGTAGCCAAATAAGTTAGTTTAAGTTTAGGAATCTTCTCCGAATTCCCAGCAAAGTAGTCGCCATTTCTTTGTATCGAAAAGAGGAAAAAAAATTTTTTCGAGGGGTTTTCGACTTTTAAGGTCGCTCGCCACTAATTTGTGAGAAAATTAAGAAAACTTGATTTTCAACAAGATTGAAACGAGAGAAAAATGAGTGTGAAAACCTTTAGGGGGTTTGGGGATTCATATTATTGTCGTAGAAGTTGATAGAACCTAAGAAATTCCGTTCCTACGTAATCCAGCAACTAACGTAGGTGGCCAAAAAAAAATAACTTTTGGCTTGAAACATATTTGGAATAAGTAAAGAGTTAAAATTACTAACTTATTATCTAAGTAATATTTGAAAAATTTATTGTTTTAAGCGATAAGCATTTAAGGCGACTTAAGGAAATTTGGAGTTTTTGATCCTAAACTAAGAAGAAATAAAACAGAGATAGTATAAAGCCATAAAGGGATAGAGAGGGAAAGAGAATTGGGTCCAAATTCGGGTTCTGTCCGCATGACCGGGAATGTGGGACAAACATTGGTTTTGGGTTTTTAAACCCGTTTTGACTTTCTTTCTACCTGTCCTAAAACTAAGCAAAATCATGAAATGAAATAATATAGAAAAAAAAAAAAAAAATGCGAAGGACTTGTGGCCAAATACCAACACGATAAGGAAAGAAATTAAAATAAAATTAGAACTTTTTGACCCAAACTTCTTCAAATTCCCGACTTCTAACAGTTTTGGATCTTCAAAACTATGGAAATCTGTTCCCGGTTTTTATAAGGGGATCGATGTGTAGGGAATTTAGAGCCTTTATGGCTCTCCGAGAGGTGTGAAGGGAAGGTTAGAGTTCAGAGTGAAACACAGATAAATTTCACAGAAAAAAACTAAGAAATAAAAAAATATAAGAACCTAGTTGAGTCGCTGGAAAAACTATTATGATGAAGAAACATTATGTATCCTTCACAAAAAAATTTAGCAAACTCAAATGGGCATAAATATCGAGGAGACAAACAATTAGAAAAAATCTAGTATTCAGGCCCGAGGGAAAATAACCAAAATACATCGACACAAATCAGCGACTATTTACGGTTCCCATCGCACACGGCCTATAACTTTCCCTAAGTGAGTTGCATGCTTGATTTTAAGATAGACAGGGAGGAATAAATTAATATCGGACAAAAACCTAAAACTCATATTATAACAAGCTACCAGACAATTATGTTTAACCTTACAATCTAAAGAAGATATATGATAAAACAAAATATTTTGTACATTATGCTTAATGTCAGTATGCTCATACTCCAGACAATCTTAATGATGAAATTTTAAATTAGTATGACTAAGACACGAGGCAAAAGAAAAAAAAATTCCAAACAACTTTTGACATACAATTCTAGAAAGCTTTGAGAATTGGCATGTAAAACAAGGAAATACTTATTTTTATATTGAATCCATAGGAAAATATAATCACCATTTCAGACTAATGATCAAATGACACAAAGGCCCAACTTGATCCAAACAAAAGTTAACAAGCATTAAGATAATTGAAACACTCATGAAATAGGCAAAATTAAATCAACTAGAATAAAATCGGACTACGTCGGCATGAAGAGCTAAGCAAACAGAGTATGGCTTAGCGTAACTCATAGTATTGAAAGAAAAATCATCTTACTGACTGACCAGTGATATATCTCACGTACTTATCCTTCATAATAAATATCACAATCCGACGCTAACGAATATTAAGTACCATACAAAGAATTTAAAAAGGAAGGCGATTAAGAAATACCCATACTTAAGTCAAAATCACCCCCACATGAGCAACACTATAGAAACAGTCGAGGAAGCAGACAGACACTAAATATTAGGGAATAAAACGTTAGACTTGAAAGTTAATACTTATTATCAAGAAGGTCCAATTCTTTGTCATGCTTGAGGAAATCACATACGAGTCCACTTAACAACGAAGCTAAGCACATAATAATTTAGAAAAACAACTTTTTTCAGTGAACAACAAGACTGAGATCTGACGCCGTGCCAAACTAGCTAGAACTTGACACTCTTTAAGAAATGACAAATATGGTTACTCGACTCATGCATTTTAGGAATTCAAAAATATAGATATATATTGGTAAGAAATTTGTGAAAAACGTGAGTCCACGACAAATTGTTAGATAAGAGAAAGTACATATTGCCCATGCTAGACTTCAATGATTCATTTTTTAATTTTTATTTTTTTTCTTTTTATTTTCAAAAAAAGATATAGTAAACTTTTATTCACTTCCATTTGGAAAATTTTAACTGCGGAGATTTGCAACAGAAAAACTACGGTAATAGTAGCGGTAAAACACAGGAATTGCTAATAGGGGCCCAAATGCGGCAAAACCCTAAAGAAAAATTTCATCGAACATTGAAATAATATAAAGGAATTCAAATGAGACTAAACGAACAAGGATAGCAAAATAATTAGGTCACATAATAGTAAAAATAATGCTGAACTGAACCCAATTAGGGGCAGAGTTAGTGATCTAAAACCAAATCTAAACGAAAGGATGATGGGATAAATATTTTCAAACATATCCACTGCTAAAAAGAAGCATAAATCATTTTGACACAAGGAGAAATCCCATCATGTCAATTATAGTCGAGTAAACAGGAAAAGAAGAATGCCCTGAACTAAAAATTCAAATAAAGAGGATGAAACGAATTGAGGCTTGAACTACCCTGATAAAGAGACAAGAGCGCGTTACTCATTTTATAGAAGTAAGATGAGGAATAATTAGAGGAACACACTCAGGAAAATTTTATCAGGTATCGCAAGGGAAATCATGTTCAACCGACATAACATACTCAAAATTAACAGGAGATCACCTTTTGAGGGCCCAGCGAAACAGAAAGCTGAGCTAGAATAGACTTAAACACGCGAAAACTGAACACGGAAGCGAAAGAATGGAAGTCTGGATAGCAATTTGTTTTTTCTTGTTAGGAAAAGAACACTAAAGATCAAAACAACTTCTTCCTGTATTTTCATCATTCTTCTCAAATTATCGACTAGACTAAAATCTTTCCTAATTTTCCACTAAAAAAAAACCAAAACCCTCTCAAAAATTTCTTAGGAGTCTCCCTTAAAAAAATTCCCTTGCTGGAAAGAAAAAGAGCACTATATAAAGGCCAAGAATTAGGGGTTGGTTTTTGCCAAAGGGAGGGAAAAGAGAGGAGGGGGAAATTTCTGAAACTTGTCGGCCCATTGGAATTCAAATACAAACCTTATCAAAAAAAAAATATTCCCTCGAATCAGGAGATGAACGGATGGATGGGAGGTGGAGGGTCGAGATCCACCTTCGTAGGCACGCGACGTAGCTCGATCCTATCAAAACACCAAAGGGACGATTCGAGTGTCTGGTGTGCTGCAGAGGTCGTACGTTATAGAGCAAAATGCAGTATACTGTGATGCCTTCTTGCCCCGAGCGATTTGGAGCGGGAAAAGGCCGAACATGTGAACATGATTTCATACTTTTTTAAGTTGCAGAAACTCCTGGGTTTCATTTTGCAGGAAGAAATGAACTTGGTGCAGTGGGGTCGGTTACAAAGGGCTGATTTGGGGTTTGCGTTGGGCTCGGAAGAGTTAAAGAAGGGTCAGATATAAAATAAAAGGGGTTAGGCTGTGACTAGAAATAACTAAAAGTTGGACTGAGGAATGGTAAGGTTTGCACGGAGGACGGGGAAAACGGAGGAAAATGTAGGCTGGAAGTATTGGGTAGGGGGAAGGGTGGGAAAAAGAAATTGGAAGGAGTGGCTGCTGATAATAAAAAGAAAAATCCCAAATTTGGTTAGGTCCAACAAACTTGAAAGATACAAAAAAAAAATCACTATGAATTTATTAATCGCATAGCCTCTTAAACTTCGACGAGACAAAATAATCGACGTCATTAAAATATTAGTACAAAATAGAGACCAAACCGTTACATAACTAGTTAGTAAAACATTCAAACAAAAAAACCATTAATTTTAGACGAATTTCCCCACATTATTAAAAATATGCTTACATATATTGTTTTGAAATCTATATTTGAATTGACAGTATATTATATTTTTTGAAAATAATCACTTGTAATCTTAAGAAGATCGTGAATTAAATTTATCGTAGAGAGACAAAATTGGTTGTCACACATGATATACAAATATAACATATAAATTATTGTTCTAACAAACGAGTAAGTAATCACATAACTTCTCAATCGATAAATTTTTACATGCATTCTAAAGATGGAAAATTCCACTTAAATCTATCCTCTGCCAATGTGGCTGTTCCAAAAAAATCAATTATAAATTATGTAAGAAAGGTCTTGCAAAGAAAAGGAAAAATGCTAGGGAAGAATATCAATGTAATAATCAAAAATTTAGTAAAAAAGTGGTTTTGTTCAAGTAGGTGAGTCCTTTGCAGTGCAACTATTTATTACCAACAAATTTCTGCAGTCACCCTTATTTACCTAAAACGAATTGTCTAAACATATGGCAAATACGTAAAATAATAATTTAAAATATATTTAAATCGTCAATACATATTAACAGAGAAGAGAGATTTATCAATTGAAGCAGAATTATTATGGGTCACTCCTCCAATCAAATCATAGTACTTTTTGAATTCCACCAAGCGCATTCATCTTTTCTTTAAAGTATGTCTTGTCAAAATCATCAAGAACAAAGACTAAAAAGTCACAATCAATTACTACGATTTACTAAAAATACAGTTATAAGAAATGTTACAGTTCTCTACGCAGTGAAAAATAAGACAACACGTGATCTAAATTGAGTATTATGCCTAGAAATACCATATAAGTTTCTCCTTTTGATGACGAAACATCAAGTTTACAAGAATGACCAAAAATTGGTTACTACCATTACAAAGTCACAAGTCATTATAAAATCAAAATTTTCAACATAGAGTGCAGAAGTCGAAGGTAGAAAATACATACCAATACTCTCACAACTAACAATTTTCACTGGCCTTATCATTTGATGCCCTCACAAATCCATTATGCATATCTCTCCAAAAATTCAAGCCACCAAGTATGTCCAAAAAAATTATACTAAATTTATAGGAAATTTCATAACGTTATTAATATTGGAAGTACATATATAAGTTGTAAGAAACTATTCATTTAGTGATTTAGGGTAATAAACAAATCAATTGCATTCACAAAAAATAATGTTTCTTTTACTTGCAAAGACCAACGTAAGTCTAAGTATAACCTCTAAAAACACTGAAAAGTATGAGAAAAAGAGAAAACATATTGTGTCATCAAAAATCCTACATATTACAGAAGGAAATGAATCGCGAAGGCCATAAATATAAGCTTCTTTATGTCAAAATGATAATGTTATCAGGAAGATGAATCGTTTTTTAGAGCAAACAAAATCTTTACAAACAAAAAATTCACAACTCTCATGAACTCTGCCAAACCAAAAATTTCTTCAAGTGAAAAGAACGACTTCAAAAATCAAACGAGGCAGATTAGTTTGTTTAATTGAAAGGAATAAAACCCATAATGAAACTGACAAGAGACGACACAAGGAGAATGTTACGAAACAACCCAGAATCATATTAGGAACACCACTCACTAGCAAATTTGCAACCTTTCACAATACCACACCAGAATAACTAATGAAATTGATTTTGTTGCATTTTAGTTGAAATTAACAGATTTTAGTTTGAGGGTTATATTGATTCAAGATAAAGTATATCATGTTAAAACTTAGAAAAGGTTCAAATACATATCGTCAAAAATTATTGCATAAATGCGTACAAAATCAAGTTATTAATGGTGTCTATCCTTGCTTGTATTTAAATTTTACTATACATGTTTTCTAAAATTGTCAGCTCTTAGCAAATTGGCTAGGACTTCTTTCTCGAGAGGAAATTGGTTATATAATGTGTCTTACAGTTAAACCGCACTGTTAATAATGACACATCATAGCATAGAAAACGTTTTCTAAGTCAGTACTTTCCATTTGAGTCAAGCCGCGTTATAACCATTGTCTTGATCCTGTACCCCTGCTCCCTCTTTCCATTGTTTACTCGAGAGAGGGTATGAAGAGTGAAGATAATAAGAAGTCGCACTTAAAAAGATATGATGGATGAGTATTAAAAGAGCAACCATCATATACCAATAGACCTTGCCTCAACAAAAACAAAGGAAACAAGAGTAACACATGTGATCAACTTAAGCATGAAAAAATCGATTCTTTTAATGGATTGCCCTCCTTTTGTTCTTAGAGGAAGGTTAATACCCTATAAATAGACATTAAGACACTTTTTTAAAAAAATACTAGGAATTAACTTGTCTCCATATTAATCTAGTGCCCGGCATTTTCAAGTCTCAATGTAAGCATCACCCAAAATTGAAATAGAAACCTATCATCGTATATCCTTAATTGGCGTTTTATCAGGAAGTTTTAGAAGTTAAATACGAAGTAGGTTAAATATAGAGATCGTTCAAAACAAAACATGATAGCATCATAGCTCTACTCAAATAAAGAACGACCACCTAAGTTCTTCACAAAAAAATATCAGAAGTGCATGTATGTATAAGTAAATCACTTGAAGACTACAAATTCAGACCACTTTTGAACGGATTCTGGTTAACAAACGATTGCTATGTGTAATAAGTATGAAAGAACCATTCAAAAAAGATGTATATTGTGGTATAAAATACATCCTGTGCACATCGAGAATTAGTAACAAGAGAGAATATTGGAAAGAAAAGAGCAAGTAATTTAGAAGTACTGCGACAACTAAAAAATGGCATTGAAATAAAAACCATAACAGTGCCTTCCAAAAGCATAACGTTATTCGTTACACAATGATACAATAAACAAGAAAAATTCATAAAGCCTAAAAAATAGAGGTTGATCCATGATATGGTGATGATTTGACTGTATTTAGATAATTTACTATATTAGATTAAAAAATTTATCTGCAATGGAGGTGAGCGTATTATCTAGTGTCAATAACAACATTTCAAGGACCAGAAGTAAGTGAGAGGCATGGATTAGTCAACAAAGTGCAAATACCATATAAAGTGATTAGTCCTAACGATGGTTGTAAAAATGAAGGACACATATATATTAAATAAGTTGAAAATACGGAAAATTCAACATGATTGACGATATTTTATCAACATATTGAACAAATTACCTTCCAAGAATTTAAAAGTATGTGAATGACTTTATTTAAACTTAAAAGAAGGCCTAAGAGGGGAAAGACACCGAAATTTTCAATCACAGAGGCAACTATGACTCCAAATGCAAAGACTATTGTACTAAAGTTCAAATTTGCATAAAGATTGGAACTGCTGTGATATTATTATGCCAGTAATTGTGATATGTCATACCATGATTGAAGTTTTTTCTCCAAAGACTCACACACCATAAAGCGATTCTACATTTCTATGTAGTTTTTCCTCTTTTTTAAAGAGATGGCATTAGCCTTCTAGATTAATTCTAATAATGTGTCAGCACAACCATCAATGAACATAAAAGATACTGATTTTGTGGATCTTAGTAAATTTAACTAATGGACAACAACCCTCTATATATTAATCTCCATGTGTAAGATATAAAAAAAAAAGCAAAATGAACTTTTGCTCTCCATAGGTATTTAGTACTCACTTCTGCTGACCAAATTGTAAATTAATACAATAAACTAATATTTACGTAATGAAGTGATGTAACCAATTTAGAATAAATTATGACCAACTATAGAAAAGGGAAGCTCACTGAGGCGTGAGCTCACGTAACATATCATCTTGGAACATTGATAATAAAGTATTTCAATGTACTTAAAAATACCATATCTCACACAAAGATAAGAGACATGCTCTGAGTCTCACCTTATACTTTGTTTTCTCTGTTGTACAATGACCATTACTACCACATCCCCTCATATTGCCTGTATTTTCGATAATAATAACCATACACTATAAAAATCATTGAAATATCAAAGTATAAATGAGAATGATATTTGTAAGGAAAGGAGAAATGAAAAGTCTTGGTACGTGGGTGGGAAGATACTATCAAACAACCTTTGTTGCACCAATTCTTAAATTACGTTAACCATGAATTATAATTTTTTTAACGGCAGAAACAAAAATTGACTACACATATCATTAAGATTGCACCTGAATAAGTCCATTCAAACATGAATATTCAAATTCATTGAAAAAAACCCAAAAAATAAACGCCGATATAAGATGATGAGAGGTGCGGATACCTACCAAAGATTGCTTTAAACCAAAAAAAAAACATAATTAAAATGGCCCAGCAAAAACATTTCCCTTTGGTTTCTTGGTTGCATGCTTTTCCAAGGAGCTTTCCATGACCCTGAGACTTTTGCATCTCAAATAGACTTGGATTAATGAAGCATGATGAAATGTGAGAACCATTTAAGAAACTTTGTCTGTTAGTTTAGGAGAAAAGAAAGAAATTATGTGAAATTGGAAATATGTGACATTGGCAAATAAATTAAAGAAAAACAGTGTCATATGCAAATGAAGGACAAGTAAAATTAAGGAAAATTACACGTGGTTTGATGAGAAAAGAAGTGCAAACACGTGTCACTACTTCACCTGAAACAAAATTAATATTCAATATGACAATAAAACATCGTCCAAGTAAGTTTATAGTACAATTATAATTTGCTTGGTACAATTTTTAATTGCATTGTCTGTCCTCTGAAAAATCCCTTTTTTAAATAAGGGATATGAAGGATTGAGATAACATTTAGTTAAATGACATGTTAGTGCATTTATTAATGGCAAACAACTTAAAATATACAACTATAACTTTATTATTCTCTATTTTCCCTATTTTTAAAAAAATTACTTTAAATTCATTGGTATTTGTAATCCATAATTTGTGATACAAAACCTCTCTCTCAGCTGACACACACGTTTCATCCCTATGTCATGCCTTATTTTTTATCCACAGATACACTCAATAAACTGAATCCTTTTTATACATAACTACACTCAATATTCAATTTTGAATTGAAATTATTACTCTCTCAATATTAAACACATTTCTTAAAAAAAATAAACTGGAATTTTGAAAATTGCATCTTAAATTGTATGATACATCCGTTGATTCTTGTTCTTCTTTTTCTTCTTTTGCATCGAACTTAATGTCATTTTTTTAATTTTATATTTACTCTTGTCCTCGTTATTTTCTCTCAATCTATGGATCATGTTACGAATCGAAGGATATATGATTATGATGATGAAGATTAGGAAGAAAATAGGAAAAAAAATTCTTCGATTGATCTGTGAATTTGAGGAAGGAGCCAAACAACATATTTAATAATTTTCTACATGAAAGGTTGCAAAAATACCCCTAAAAAAGAAAAATATCAACAATTGTTATTGTCAGACCCACATTTCTTTTTAGGGGTATGCCTTTTATTCTTTCTTAAATGTTTTGAAAGTTATAGTACGTTTGAACATCTCATTTATAATGTGTTATAGTGTTAGTCACGATTGCAATGAAGAAAATGAATTAATTAAATGTGTATCAGATGTTTTTTTTAGTATCATGAATCTTTGAAAACTGGGGTGGGTTATTCAGGTATCATAAAGGGATGTTTTTTTTTGTTTTAGTTCGATTGTATATTCAATTCATTAAAAATTGTATTTTTTTCAAATGGACAGTCACTCAAGTAAAAGATAAAGAAAAAGATACCACAGATCCAATAAGGTTTGCTGTCAATTTTAGCATCCAATTTTCTAAAGGATTTTCAAGACTCTATAAGGGAGATGTATTCTAAAATGTTTTAGGTATCACAATATTTGGACCCTTATAAGATATTACTAAATGTAATTTTTAGGCCAACTCTTTAAGTGCTTGTTGTTGTTAGAGTTGGGAACAAGGCAACTTATGTCGTGCAACATTAGACATGAGAATACGTGATCCTGAAATATGGTATAGATTGAATTTGCACTAATAACTGGAGTTAAAGGTCAAAGGCAATTACCAAGATTTCCAATACCCCAGAATCAACTCCCTGTTGCTATTTCGAAACTATTTTTCTAGTCAGAGTGAATAGTGTTACCAAGCATTATGAATAGTCCCAAATCTAAGAGGGGCAATGGGAGAACGATCAGGAGTGCACTCCAAATGTCTATGTTGTCTTTATTATACATGTGTATTGACTAATCTTGATAATACCAATTATATCTATTATGAAGTTTTGATGGTGCAGAGGTAGATATCGAGATTATCTTAGGGGTAGCTCTTATTCTCAAAGCTCACAGTTCAAGTAGACATGCTTTGATGTTAGCGAAAAATGGTAACCATTATATGGGGACTTCCGTAGGCACTAAACATATGGATTATAGAATGTGCATCCCAGTTAAATTGTGAAATTGTTGTGATAAGAACGGATGTCATCAACGAATGTGTAATTGGAGAGGTGTGTATGATAAGGAAGTTTGAAAATGCTTAGTCTAGCATTTCCAAGAGGTAAACTAAATCCATTGTACTGTGAATATTAAATATTAAAGTTTGTCTTTTTAATCATTATTTTATGCGTTGTGATACATGTGTTGTGCCTTGAATTATTTTCTGTGTTTGTGTGATATAGTATTTCGTGTCTTAACATTAAATTATTTCTGTGTTGTGATACATTTCAAAAATGCTTGTTCAAAAAATTCTCCCAACAAAGGAGGAAACTTGAAGCTTTTGACTTAGCTTGAGTTGAAACTGCTCACCTTGTTAACCACTCTTAGTAAACCAAATGATGAAGCTGATTTGATGTTTGGTCGAAGAAACAAGAAAACACCAGAACAGTTATTGAGGAGATCTTCTAGAGTGTATGATCATTCCTCCAACCACCCTAAAAGAAGAAAAAAAAGTTGGCAAAACATAAAAACAAAGGTTTTCATAAGCCAGTCATCGTGATCAATCAAATTGTGTCTCCGACCACTGACTGGTTTGATGTTGGTACTGTTTGTATCCAGAAGTGCCTCAACCCGGCTACTGATGTAGCATGGGTTCTACAGATTCTCAAAAGTTCAACTATGTATTCCAAATATTGAAGGGTTGAGAAATCATTTAAAAAATTACGTATGTTAATATTGATATATTTACCAACAAAAGTAATTATATTTATCTAAATGTATTTATAATTCCGGTTGATTTGACAAGAAAATTTAAGGAAAATGGTTATATTGATAAAGAAAAATCATCCCAGTTGATGCAATCTCATCGCAGGGAAACATCAATGTTGAGACTAATTCAAGGCACATTTATTTTGAGAAACAAACCATTCTCAAAAATACGGATTGATCTTGCTGATAAGGGTGTGGCATTGAGGATTGAAGTTGATGTTTTTTGGTTAACGAGGGCGAACATCAAGTCACTGACGATGCGGGGATGTAGCTGAGGATGGTGTTGGTGTTCGGGGTACACGAGGGTGAACCACAAGTCACGAATGATGCGGGGATGAGGTGAGGATGGGTTTGTGTTTCTGTTAACGAGGTGAAGAACAAGTCAATGTTACTCCAAAGGTATGTTTCTGATATTATGTATATAATTTGTCCTTAAGTTAATGTTTGTTTATGCCACATCTACCAGTGTTAGGTATCATGCACATATAGTCACTGTTAGATCATGTATGTAAAGTTAAGTTGATTATTTAACTTAGGTTGATATTAATGTCTCATTCAACAAACAGTTTCTTTTTAGTGTCCTCTCCCCTTCTTTACAAATTCACAACATCTATCAACGATCGGTCATAAACATAGGAGCATGATTCTTCGGCATATACCATATTTTTCTTCATATCACCAGTTGAATTGATCTTGTTGCTTGTCATTCCTTTTTTTTTGGCTCACGCTTTAAGGTGGAAGTTTTGTTTTTGCCTTTTGTTTGAGTTTCTACCGCCTTTTAATAGTGTAAATACAGTTTAATTGTCAACACACAATTAATTTTCTATTTGACATAATTCGGAATGGGTTATTTTGTAGTAAAGTAAATTTACGTAACTGATGTTTCATTAAAATACCTTTTACACAATTGTTTTAATGAAGCATCACTTACGTAAATTTACTTATTATAATAATCTCATCACAAATTTTGTCAATAGAAAAATTAATTGTGTTGTGAAAATTAAACCAATTATTCACACTATTAATATGACAGTTTAAACTCAAACCAAAAGGGGAAAAAACTAAAACTTCACCATTAAAGCTTTAGCCAATTTTTTTTTTTTAAAAAAAAGCAAAAGCAAGCACACAAGTAAAATCCAATTGGTGATATGACATAAAATATCGTATATGCCTAAAAATCATGAAGATAAGTTTGGTGACTATTCGGTGAGAGATGTCGTGAATGGTGAAGAAGGGTGATGAGGGAACTAAAGAAGAAATGTTTGTGCTTAATTCTGGCCTTTTAGAAGTTTTCATCGGGGGAAAGGAATAGTTAGTCATTGTTCTACTATAATATACATATATATATTATCGTCAAATACGCGATTATGTATATTTCCAATCGTCATACGGGTGATCACTTATCCCTAATGCGATTGGCAATTTGATTCATTTAAGATACACAAGGGAGGAATAAAATTAATATCGGACCCACACCGAAACTCTAAACAAGCTGCCAGCCTATTCATGTTTAACCTTTACAATCTAAAACAAGATATATGATAAATAAAATATAGGACATTATGCTGTCAGTATTACTCTACCAGACCGTCTTAATGATGAAATTTTAAAATAGTATGACTTACGACACGAGGCAAAATAACAAATAAAATCCAAACAAATTTGAACAGACAATTTCAAGAAAGCTTTGATTAATGGCCGGAAACCAAGGAAATTATCATATTTAATTGAATCCATAGGCAAATATAATCACCATTTTCGACTAATGATCAAATGATAGAAAGGCACACTTGATTCCAAAACAGAGTAACAAGCATTAGATCATCGAAACACTCATGAAATATGCAACAAAATTTATAATCGACCAGAATAACACACGACCTACGTCGGCATGAAAGAGCCTAAGCAAACAGAGTAGGCTTAAAATAACCTCATGTATTGAAAGAAAAATCAGTCACTTACTAACCCATGATAATCCAGTACTAACCTTCATAATAATATCACAATCCGACGCTAACTAATTTAGACATTACAAAGGAATTTAAACGAGGACGATTTAAGAACAAAACCCATATTTAAAGTCAAAAATCACCCCACATGAGCAACATAGGCAATCGGGAGCAGACAGGTCACTTAAATTTATTAGGGGGAATTAAACTTTATATTAGAAAGTGAATATGTATTATCAAAGGGTCCAATTTTTTTCTAATTATTGCGAATCGACCTACAAGCCAACTTAACAAAGAAGCTAAGCACTTAATAATTGTAGAAAGAAAAAAAAACTTTTTTCAGTGAAAAAAAATTCGAGATATGACACCTTGAATAAAAAAACGAGATAGAACTTGAAATCAAGAAAAGACAAAACGGTTGGCCGAATCATGCATTTTAGAATCAAATATAGATATATATTGGTAAGAAATCTTGATTAAACAGTGATACAAATGGATTAAAAAAAAGGACCTCCAATGCATTGCTAGACTTGAATAATTCATTTTCTTATTATTTTTTTTCTTTTATTTCCACAAAGAAGCAATAAGTAAAAAATTTTAAATGCTGGAGATTTGAAACAGAAAAACTACTGTAACAGTAGCGGGTCAAAAATAGGAATGCTAACAGCAAATGCGGAAAAACAAAACAAAAATCTCCATCAAAAAACATTGAAAAGACATAAAATTAAATTCCAAATAGACAAAATGAACAAGATGGTTAAAATCATTTCGCGTCGCACGCCACGATATAAAAATAATGCGGAACTGAACCATTAGGGGCACGATGTTAAAGATCAAAAACCAATCAAAACTCAAGATGATGGGATATAAATCGTTACAAACGTTATCCACGATAAAAGAAGCACTAAAATACATTTTTGACACAAAGGAGAAAAATACCAGCATGTCATCTAGTCGAGTAAAAAGCCAAAGAAGAAATGCCACAAACCTAAAAATTAAAAAATAAACAAAGACGAAACCGAAGGACGTAATCGAAATACCAGAAAGAGAAGCGCGCGTTATTCAATTTTATAAGAAGTAAGCGAAGGAAGGAAAATAATTGAGACGAACACACTCAGGAAAATTTTCAGGTATCACAAGGAAATACCATGTCAACCGACCTAAACAAACTCCAAAATTAATCGAAGGTTACCTATTGAGGGGGCAGCGAAACAGAAACGACGAGCTATAAAAAATGACTTCAACACGAGAAACTGAACACGAAAAAATAATGGAAGTCGGGATAGCAATTTATTTTTTTGTTATGTAAGATACAAACGTAAAGATCAAAACAATTTTTTCTTCTTGTATTTTCATCAATTCCAACTTTTTTTCTCGAATCTCGACTAGAATAAAAATCTTTCCACATTATCCAATTAAAAAAAACCAAACCCTCTGAAAATAAAAAGATTTCTCGGTTCTCCATTAAAAAATAACCCTTGCTATAAAGAAAACCGAACTATATAAAAAAGCCAAAGAATAGGGTTTGGTTTTTGCCAAAGGGAGGGAAAAGACGAGGAAATTCCAAAAACTTTTTGGCCCATTGAAATTCTTCAAATTCCAAACCTTATACAAAAAAACTCCGAATATTCCACTTCGATTTCAATGCGATTCGATCGTGATTTGAGGGGAGATGGAGGCGTCGAGACGACCCTTCGTTCTGGGCAAGCGACGGTGGATCGGTCCTTACAAAACCAGCACGGATTCTGCGTTACGGTGTCTTGTGTGCTGCAAAGTCATACGGATTAGAGCAAAATTGAGGTTTCGGTTGCTGGTTCTTTACAGTGCGATTTGGATGAGGGAACAAGGAAAGAAAGAACGGCATGAAATTGGATTTCATACTTGTTGAAGTTTGCAGGAAAAACTCCTAGGTTTTAATTGTCTCGGGAAGAAGAAAGAAAGAACTTGGGTGGTGGGGTCCGGTCGGGAGAAAAGGCTGATTTCGGGGGGTTGTTGCATTGGGTTTGGAATGACGTAAAAGAAAGGTCAGATATAAAATTAAAAAAGGGGTTGGGGCGACTAGAAATAACAAAAAGTTGGGCTGGGAATGTAAGGTTTGCACGTGGCTGACGGGAATGGCGGAAATTTTAGGCTAGAATTATGGGCCGGGAAGGTGGGCAAATAAATTGGGGAGGAGTGGGCTGTGTTTGTTGATAAATAAAGAAAAATCCCAAATTTGGGTGGTCAAAACAAAAACTTAAAAGATAAAAAAATCACTATGAATAATCGATAAGCCTCTTAACGTAAAACGACCGACAAATAATTACCGTCATTAAAATAATTGAGTTCCAAAATAGAGAAGTTAAACTATTGAATCACTAGTTAGTAAAAATTCAACAAAAAATAAAATTTTTAAGACGATTTTCACACATTCTTTAAAAAATATGCTTTTAAATATATATGTTTAAAGGTATATTTGAATTTCAAAAATATCAATATTTAAATACCTTGGAATCTACAGGAAGCTCGCGAATTACTTTATTGTAGAGAGCCAAAATTGGTTGTAAATTGGTCCCCATTTTTACTAGGAGTGGTGCAGCAATTCGAGGAAAATGAAATTGACCAATCCAATTTTTGACCTGACCCACAAATTCAGTTTTAACAAGATGTTGGATATGGATTTCGGAAATTATGGTCCGAACCCTAGGAACGGGTTTCCTACATATCTCAGGACTCATACGAGAAACTCAGGCCGCTTGTAGTTGATTGCTTGATTTGAATGCACGATTTTCAAAAATTTTCAAAAGGAATCCTAATCCAAATTATGAAGGCCCCGAAACTGCTTGAGAATAAGATTTAAGAGTAAATGTTGGGAATAATCTGAGGAGTTTTTAACCATTTGAAACACGCCTAGATATCCTAATCTAGGATAGACTGTTTATAGTTTGAAGGATAGGTTGGTTTGGTAAAGAAATCTATTATGCTAGAGAAACCTTTGGTTGGATAAGTAACAATAAACGAGTATGAAAGGAGGCTTGGGAACCTGTTAGCCATGATTGTGGTGCGGCTAACATCCATTAGGTAAGAACTGTACCAGGACATAATTTCCACAACTCTGGTTTGAATGTCACTCGGAGTGGAAAATTTTCCTCCGGCAAAATACCAAATTTCAGGATGCGAGACCGAACTGACAAAAAGGAAAAAAAAAAAACAAACATGCTTTTTTTAGGGGTTGTTTGATATGGGTGGAAGTCGTATAGATTGAGTCCTAAGAGTTTGACATCCTCTTTGGAATATGTTCCAGTTCGCTGTTCAAAGAAAATTTCCACGTTGTGTCTGATCCCTTTGTGATTTGTCGTCCACACTTGTTTCGACACTGAGTCGTTCCCTTTCATTTGTCGTTAAACTCGATGGTTTGACGTAAAGCAAATAACTCTGATGTCTTGTGTGCCATATAATCTTCAATGTTTTCTTTATTTAATGTCCATAAAGGAAAGTTGATGGTCTAGTATTTCTGTTGACGTCAGTTTCATGATCTTCTTGATGTTACTTTTATCAAATAAAAGAATGAAGTATGATTTCGCCGTTGGAATTCTTATTGTGTGCCATTTTACTTTTTTAGCGTTGCATGCATTCTTGCGGAGCATGAATTTCTTCCGCGAGAGTAAATTCTCGAGGTATATGAACTCTTCCTGCGAGGCAGAACTCCTCTCAAGATGCATAAATTTCAACGAGTTCATGGAATCTTCTCGTGATGCATAAATGTCAGCCGAGGTATGAAATACTCTCGCGATTGTATAAAATTTTTACGAGGCATGGAATTTCTAGTGACGCATAAATTTCTGCGAGGTTTATGAAATCTTCTAACGATTGCGTAAAGTTGCGACGAGGGCATTAGGACTCTTCTCGTGATGCATAATTCTTGTCGGGGTATGATATCTTCCCCGAGGCTTTTGGAATAGTAACTCCGATGAATTGATTTTCTTTTCGCTATGTATGGATATTGATCGCGTGCAGATTTTCCACGATGCATGAATGGACATTGACGCGATGCATGATTTCATATCGTCTCCAATGCTGATAACGGTTAAAATGACCTTTAGATAATATCATCGCCTTCTTGTCGACAATAAAATAATTGTTTCCTCTGGGTAAAGCACCGTTTTTTCTTGATCGATAAGAAAATAGACCCCTTCAGCTGTAACAACACTATCTTGTTTGGTAATTTGATGCAAATAGCCGCACAAGCATTTACGGAAGGACGTTAAAACTCTCCTTAACGATTTTCGCTTTGATTCATCTTGAATCTAGCTAGACGTTCTTTACAGTTTCATGTTGTTGGAAATTGATTGGAAATAAAAACATCTATTCCCAAGCTCAGAATAAGTGACATAAGATGATCTTGGATGGTTTTCTCCTCCTCTGACTTCTCTGTATTCACTAATCGGAAGAAAAAGAATTTGCCGATTTCAAAGAAAAGCTTAAAGCATGCGTCCACAAAAAAAATTATTAGTTGATAAAAATGAACTTATTTGTGTAGAATTTTCTTCAGTTGTCTTCTAGAATCTGCTATTTCTCCGGTTGGATTTTATTGATCTACCGACTCTTTAATAGATAAGACAAGTATTTTATGCAAAATAAATGAAACATAAAAGGGAACATTTACGAGCAGTAAATTTTGAGAGATAGATCTTAAAAAAATGTCATCGTCTTATATCAGACTTAACAAACTTTTTTAATTCTGATGCTTTGAGATCTATCCAATTATTCGCTGGGGAGTTTCAGAGTTAGTTGGGACTCGTAGATAAACCCATGCTGAAATTTTGGGGCCATCCTCAAAATTTCTGTCCTAGTTAACTGTCTTGCTTATGTTTCAACTATAACTAAGCAGATCACGAAATTTTGAGATCTTCTCAAAATCATGTACCAATTGCAAATCTCGAAGTACATCTGTCTTGACTTGCTGAGGAAGAATCTTTTTTTTCTGAGAATTTTTTAGTCCCCCTAAAAAATTCTGTCGCAGTTTCTATTGTAAAGAGGAATAGAAATCTTAACGGAAGATATGACCGAACACTTGTGGCGCCTTCGTATCCCGTTGAGGCAGGAATCAGGTCAAACATAGTTTCCCCTCTTAGAAGGTTGACAAAGTAAGAAAAACTACAGAGAAACCGACCGAGGCCGACATAGGCCGCCTACGTATCTCTTTCTTGAGAATTCAGGTCGAACGTAGTTCAAATACAATAAAATATTAAAAGGGTTAAATGGGGTGACCGAAGCCGACATAGGCAACCTATGTATCTCATTCTCGAGAATTAAGGTCAGACGTAGTTCATTACAGGAGGGATAAGAATTTGAGAAAAACGAATATAAGAAAACTTTATGATTACAAGTAAATAAAAGAAATATAAACCGCAGCTTCACACGTAGTATCTCGTGACGGCATCTGAGTTGATCGGTTTTGGCCATACGGTTCCATCCATCTCCTACAGGACCAAAGCACCTCCAGATAATACTTTACGAACCATGTAAGGACCTTTCAGTTTGGTGCGAATTTTCCTTTGTATTCGTCTTAATGAGGAAAAATGAGCTTATGGAAAAATTGACCAACTTTGAAAACTCTAGCTCTTACTCTCTTGTGAAAGGCACGAACCATTTTCTGCCTATACAACTGACCATGATAGACGGCAACCATTATATTCTCATCAATCAAAGTTAATTGATCAATCCGCTGGCTCACCCATTAAACATTACTCAACTGATCTTCCTGGATGATTCTCAATGACATTATCTCAACTTCAGCAGGTATGACTGCCTCTATTCCATATACTAGTAAGTAAGACGTAGCACCAGTCGATGTTCTGACAGTCGTGCGGTATCCCAATAAAGCATATGGTAACACCTCATGCGAATATCGATGCTTGTCAATCATTTACCTCAAAATCCTTTTGATATTCTTATTGGCGGCCTCTACAGCTCCGCTCATTTGGGGACGATAAGCAGTTGAATTTTGATGAGTAATCTTAAATTGCTCACATATCTCTCTCATAAAGTGACATTGAGATTTGCACCATTATCACTAATGATGGATTCTGGCACCCCAAATCTACATATCAGATTGTTGCGAACAAAATCAACCACCACTTTCTTTATTACCGACTCTTAAGAAGCTGCTTCCACCCACATAGTGAAATAATCAATGGCGACCAAAATGAATCTGTGTCCATTAGAAGAGGTTGGCTCTATTGGACCGATGACATCCATTCCCCAAGATACGTGTGGCCAAGGTGAAATCATAGCATTAACTTCATGAGGTTGCACTCTGATCAAATCACCGTGCACCTGACATTTGTGGGACTTTTGCACAAATTTGCAACAATCATTCTCCATAGTCATCGAGAAATATCCGGCTCGTAGGATCTTTCATGCCAAAGTGAGCCCCTTCATATGCGTACCACAAACTCCAGCATGAATCTGTTCAATAAGCTTCACAGCTTCAACAACATCTATACATCTTAGAAGACCAAAATCTGGAGTCATCCTATAAAGTAATTATCCACTTAGAATGAAATTGAGAGCCACACGGCGTATCGACTTCTTTTGGTTGGCCGTAGCATCTTCAGGATAAGTTCCGGATTCCAAATACTTCTTTATATCAAAATACCAAGGCAAACCGTCTAGTTCTGTTTCAACATGAGAACAATGGACTCGATGTCCTTTCAACTCTATATCCATAGGATCAATATAATATGTGTCCGGATGTTAAATCATCGAAGTGATGGTGTCAAGAGCATCGGCCAATTCATTATGTATTCTAGGAGTATGTCTGAACTCGATCTTACGAAATCTTTTGCACAACTTCTGCATGTACTATATGTAAGGTATAATCTTTGGATTCTTCACAGCCCATTCTCCTTGGACTTGATTAATCAAAAGATCTGAGTCTCCAATAACTAACAACTCATAGACATTCATGTCGATGGCCATTTTCAAACCAAGAACACAAGCTTCGTATTCGGCCATGTTGTTCGTGCAATTAAATCGAAGCTTAGCCGCCATGGGATAGTGCTTACCGGATTCTTACACTAAGACTGCTCCAATACCTTTACCTTGATGATTCGCCGCTCCATCAAAGAATAATCTCCAACCTGGATACTCTTCAGAAATATCCTCACCCACAAATGACACTTCTTCATCATGCAAATAAGTCTTAAGCGGTTAACACTCTTCATCAACAGGATTTTCTACAAGATGATCAGCCAAAGTCTGTGCCTTATCGCTTTCTGAGTCATATACACAATGTCAAACTCACTCAACAACATTTTCCACTTAGCTAACTTTCCGGTCGGCATTGCCTTCTGGAAGATATACTTCAGTGGATCCATTCTGGAAATGAGGTATGTAGTATAAGAAGACAAATAATGTCTCAACTTCTGGGCAAGCCACGTCAAAGCACAACACGTTCTCTCCAACAAAGTGTAACGAGACTCGTATGGAGTAAACTTCTTGCTTATATAATAGATAGCCCTTTCCTTCTTTCCTATCTCATCGTGTTGACCAAGTACGCATCCGAATGCGCTATTTGAGACAGACAAGTACAGCAACAAAGGACTCCCTTCTCGCGGAGGAACCAATACTGGTGGATTTGACAAATAGTTCTTGATAGCGTCAAAAGCAGTCTGACACTCTTTAGTCCACTTTGTCGGGGCGTCTTTCTTCAGCAGCTTAAAAATAGTCTCACACACCACGGTTGATTGAGCTATAAATAAACTAATGTAGTTCAACCTTCCTAAGAAACTCATCACCTCTTTTCTCGTCTTTTGCAGAGGTAGTTCTTGATTTGATTTAATCTTAGAAGGGTCGAGCTCAATACCCCTTCTGCTGACTATAAATTCCAACAACTTCCCGGCTGGAACTCAAAAAGAGCATTTGGCGGGATTCAAGTTCATGTTGTAACGATGCAGACGATCAAAAAATTTCTTTAGATGTGTCAAGTGGTCCGAACTCTCGCGGGACTTGATTATGACATCATCCACATACACTTCAATCTCCTTAAGTATTATGTCGTGAATAATGGTCATCATACCTCTCATGTAGGTTGCACCCGCACTCTTGAGGCCGAACGGCATCACCCTGTATTGATATAAACCCTACGGTTTAATGAAAACAATCTTTTATGCGTCTTTCTCATCCATCAGAATTTGGTGATAGCCTGCATAACAGTCCACAAACGACTGCATCTCATTCCTAGCACAGTTGTCAATCAAAATATGAATATTCGGAAATGGAAAATTATCCTTCGGGCTAGCTTTGTTGAGATCTCTATATTCAACACAAATCATGATCTTCGCATCTTTCTTGGCGACCGGAACAACATTGGCCAGCCAAGTTGGATATTGTGTCACTTCCACCAATCGGGACTGCATTTGCCTTGTGATTTCTTTCTTAATCTTCAAACATAGTCCAGGCTTGAATTTTTGAGTTTTTTGCTTCATCGGATCGAACCCCGGGTTAATCGGCAGCTTATGAGATACGACATCGGTACTCAACCCTTGCATGTCACCAACTTCCCAAATGAATACATCAGTATATTCAGCAAACAAATGAATTAGGCCTTCTTTCTGAGCTTCATTTAGGTGGATACTGATCTTAACCTCTTTAACATATTCTTAATCTCCCAAATTCACCGTTTCCATTTCCTCTAGATTTGGTTTATGATGATTCTCGAACTACCAAAATTCCTCGGCGACATAATCTGGTTTCTCACTTTCTTCGTCATAATCATCAACCTTGTCGTCACCTGCCTCATTTTGTTCATTTAGCTCGTGACATGACATGACATTGGCAGGTCTATAACTTATGTTACTGTAATCATAAACAGACAATATTAGGAAAGTAAGGTATAACAAACAACTAAATAAATAATGTTAAAAACAAATAGGCTTTAATTGAAAAACAATGCAAACTTTGGCCATGGCATGGGACATGTTGCCTTTTTTTAACATCACAATAAAAATTCGAAAATTTGAACAGTTAAGAAAATGGAAAAATGGTGGGTCTCGGGCCTCTCTGGACTACCACCGATTTAATGTGTGCATGAAATGACGCCTTCTGCCGAAGAGTTTGGGGTATCAGGATCTGCGTGGAGGTCCAGTTTTGTAGAACCTTCTATGGTTTAAGCATCGCGGATACCGAGCTAGCTCGACCTACATCCTCAACAAAATCATCGATTGCCTCGAAGAGGTCACAGATTCACTTCCCTAAGGTCTTTGTTCGGCACACTCCCGGATCGAAAAGGAGTGATACAGATGTGGGATCGGTTTAGCAATGCTTGATAAGTTTTCTTCTTCATCTTACGTCATCGTCTGTGTGTGTGGGTATGTACCCCAAACCATATATGGATACCTTAACGAGGACAGAAACAGCTCAATAATCTTGGGAAACCTCTTGCCAATCAAACGCTGCTTAAAACCATATGTAGCATTCACAATGGCTATCAATTGTACGCGGGAGCATGGGTAGTGGGAAACAAGTCTCGTGTGTGAATTACATCTCTAACGTGAAAAGTAGGACTCGAGAATTCTAATAAAGATCGGCACTTCCTGCCAAGGTGACTCCCCTCTCATGAATAACCGACTTCTCCATTTATTCCACACGAGCTTCATCATCTGATGTAGAGGAGAGGGACGGCCCCAGCCATATGGGATTGAAGTCCTTCTAGAAGCAGATTGTAATTGGTATCGATCTATCAAAAACTTGACTCTTCCAACTTACATCTCCCACGTTCAGCGATTCGTCTCCCTTTCCCCTCTCTGTTTGATCCCGCCCCCTTTCTACTGACCTTGTTTAGTTATCCCCATCGCTCCGAGAGAATTTACCTATTCAGTAAATTGACGCCAAATTTATTGTGGGGCCATTGAATGTCAAATTCACTGCTCCCAACGTGGGTGTCTTTGAACCCAATCAAAAAAGGATCTCAATGATTGACTGGCTTTTCTCTAGTTTCCCAAGGTAAAACTTTAGGTGCCTCTACTTGACAACAGGCAGATATTCAGACGATCCATCATATACTGTCAGACCGGTGACAACTTTTTCTCTGCAATCACAGTGATGTGCAGAGCTTGTGAAGTGGACCTCC